>CM067365.1:51325508-51545508 GCA_034401795.1 Chaetoderma sp. LZ-2023a
CATTCCTGACAATCAAATTACATTCAAAATATTCAACGGAACATTTCTTACATCGTGTTCAAAAATTGTTCTAACTAACATCTTTCTGTGGTTTTAATTTTTGTTTTATAAACGTGTTAACTTATTTATAGTCTGTACTGTACATGTTTGTACAGATCTCAGCTCGAGCATGTTAGATGTATTGTGGTTCTAATTGATTTCTTCGGGGATTTTTTTCCTTTCCTAACAGATCAACAAATATGATTAATGTGTGGGTAGAATGTACTGGGAATGCTACTTTATTATCGTCTATTATGTAAATGCTACCAACATCTATACTTATAGGCCATTCACCTGCTTGCATGTGTGTCTCGCATCGTCGTGTATAAATGTCTAATGTATGGCGGCCTATTTAATAGATTCCTACTGCAGCTTCTAGTGTCGCCTAATTACCGGTTTGATTTGAGGTGACGAGTGGGGGGGGGGGGGGGAGTTGGAGAGAGAGAGCATGCCTCTCCCATAAAATATTGTTTTGAGGAAAAGACAAATACAAGGATATTTAGTGTCATATACAAACTGAGTATGTGAGCGGCTGGCTCTCACACATAAAAGCTGGGTCAGGGAAGATTTTGAAAACAAGATGCTGTCACAGTGTATATCTTGCATGTCTGCAGGTAAACATAAAGCTTAGATTGGATACGAAATGGAACGTTCCAGTGTATCCATCGAGCATATACGTCATCAACATTTACGTGACGTGTAGGACGACGCCGTAATCAATGACGTCATGAATGACGTAGGTAGGTTCGTCACAAACGCATAATCAACCTTTCCAAGATTATCCATCCATCAAATGACGTCATAATCAACTACGTGACGTGTAGGATGATGTCATAATCATAACGTCCAGGATGATTATATAATCTGTCTTTAACACTTAATAGTCTGACACGTTGTATGAATAGGCAGCAACAGCACCCAGTCAAATTAGTCTCAAAATATTTAACATCTAACGTGCGTAGTTTTCTTGGCGCTGTTGCTGCCAAAGGCCAGTCAAATTAGTTTCAAAATATTCAACAGCTTACCTGCATAGTTTACTGTAAATTGATAGTCAGGGAGTTCAGGGACCGATAGATCCCAACACAAGTGATGTGTGGGTGGAGCTTAGCTGTAGATGGGCGGGGCATAGCTAAAACTGGAAAGCTCCATTAGGTTATATTACCAACTTTTCATGAATAATATATTTAGCAGTTGATCTCAATAATGTGTTGGGTTTATTACCCGCCGCGTAACGTGCGTTATGAGGCTAGGGGCCGATTTTTCAGGAAAAGTGGGTAATATAAAATATCAACATGGAAGTGGGGTGGGTTGGGTGGGGGGGGGGGCGTCCCCTTGTTTCAAGGTCAATGTCAGCGCTGTCACATCAATGGATGAATCCAGTTTTAGCTATGCCTCGCCCATTCCTAGCTAAGCTCCACCCACGCTTTGTTTGTGTTGGAATCGATTGATCTCTTAACTCCCTGAATCTCAATTACCAGAAAACTATACAGGTATAAGCTGTTGAATATTTTGATACTAATTTGACTGTGCTGTTACTGCCTACAGCAGAATGAGTGTTAAATAGTAAAGACATTGAATTCGTAAAACGTTAAACATTGATGACGTACTTAATTACTTCATTCATGACGTGCTTGATTATGACGTCAGCCAACACGTGACGTAGTTGATTATGACGCCATATGATTGATCGATAGACTGGATTTATCCTTTATGCTGCTCAAGTGAGAAATCTACATAGTCAAACGGTAGGCTTATTTGTCTATGAGTGCATTCACCAGTCAATGTTTATTGTTTGGGGGTTCTTCCAGGAGAAAATGGAGATTTGACGCTCATTGATGTGATATCATTAAATGAGTACATTCACGGGGTGGGGCCTATCAGAATAGGCACCCCAAGGACGTTATGGTTGGGAAAACGCCCCCGCCCCTGTCCACCCCAGCTTCCAGCGCATATGGGCTGGCAGGATCCAATATTGCCGTATAACGTAGCCTATTTAAATACAAAGCCACCTGCTTGGACCATTATGATAAGGGTTCTGGACCAATCTTCCAGCAAATAATATTTTGAATTTGAGGATTGCTCATTTTCTTGGTGTAGTGGCTGTGTATTATTATTTGCATTCTTGGAGGATGTACCCTTAATGGAGGAATCCTGTTTCTCAGTCAATCATCTGACGTCCAAATTAACTGCGCCACATGTAGACTCACGTCATAATCTATTGCGTCATGAATGCCGTCAGCTAGTCCGTCTTTAACGCGTAATAGTCCGTCAAACTGTATGTCTTTACTATTTAAAAAAACATGCTGTTATTTTTAAACTAATTTGTTTCAATATATTCAACAGCGTAACTGTATAGTTTTCTGGAAATTGAGATTCAGGAAGTGCATGGATCAATCCATCACAACACTGCCAAAGGGTGAATGGGGCTTGGCTAGAGATGGGCTGGGTATAGCTAAAACTGGATTCCTCCATTGGACGTTGGGGGAAAGTCACTAGATTTCAGCCAGAAATGGCATATCAAAACGTATCAAATTGATACTCTGGCTAGCCGTCTGAGATGCGATTTCACTATTTCTTTTTTGTCAGTACTATACTAACTAACGTCAGTTTTAATGGCAATATATTATTTGCGAAGTGGTCAGGTATGGTGCCGTGAGTGTGCGCGGGCGGGGGTGGGGGTATGTGGGGTGTTGACGTGTCCACTCTGTGGCCCGTATGGAGTGTCCATTTGGAACACAAAGCGTTTGAAAGTTGATTCTCATTCCTACCACTCGACGACAACCTTGAAAAGACTCACGTCTTCCTTATCGTCTGCTGATCTATCTGTCTTATACGCGGCTCACTACAGCCATCTAGAGACTATGAATGTTAACTGTCTCGCTTCTGTAAGCCAGCAGACAATAATTTCAATGAGCAGACACTTTTGAGTTTCTGAATCTTTTGAAAGCAATTTGACAAAAGCCACCAACAACT
The DNA here is from genome assembly GCA_034401795.1 of Chaetoderma sp. LZ-2023a. Taxonomy (NCBI): domain Eukaryota; kingdom Metazoa; phylum Mollusca; class Caudofoveata; order Chaetodermatida; family Chaetodermatidae; genus Chaetoderma; species Chaetoderma sp. LZ-2023a. The sequence goes on from CM067365.1 coordinate 51,328,521, forward strand.
TTAACTCAAATTGTGCTCTAAATATGTAGCATGTCCAGCGATATAACCCGTGGAATATGTCGTCTGCAATAACACAACAGCCAGCCGATTAAGCGTAGCTCATGGGCGACCATGCTTCAGCCATATGTCGTTCCCGGGACAACAATCGATATATTATTTCCATATTTAGCATTGTGGGAGTTTTTTCTAGAAAACTTACAATGTGGATATTTTACAATAGAGAACAAGCATTTCATATAAATTTTATATTTAAATATATATATAAGCTGTAGAAGAAGATATCTGTAGTTATTGCTCTGTCGTTGTGAAGACGTGTACACTTGTCTATGAAAGCATAGACCGCGTGTTTTGTGTTGGTTTTCCTGAATCGTTTTGTGTGCCAAGGGACGTAACTAATTTCTTGTTATTATAGGTTAAACTGTAATTTAATTATTTTTTACTTAAAACTAACCATGTTAGTGAACGTTCGCTTAAATATGTTTATCTGCTATGCCCATGATGCTTATTTTCGGTAGTTATTCATTTGTCGCACGCGCGAATGATAACAACTCTATGTGCTTCATAGATACTCAGCTGTTTGAATATAGATGTATCGTTGAGAAAATTTAAATGTAACAACTGGCTTTGAAAAAAAAAATGTATTTGCTGGAACTGATTCTTTACAGTGCTTAATAAAATTTATATTCTTCATCGGTATAACCTGATGGGATTTCTCGGTTCTCCGTATGATACCGGTGCACCGTCCAACCTTTGATAGTAATTCACACACCAGTTGCAATGCCTACAACACATAGGTACTAGAATGGAACGAATAAACTAATATAGAAGTGTGGACCAGGTACGCTAATTCACCTTTCTGGAGTATCCATTCATCATCTGACCTCGTATGAGGTCATAATCAGCTCAGCGCGTGTATGATGACGTCACAATCAATACGTCACAAAGGGTCATCAAATCTCAAATAGTCCGACACGTTTCATGAACTGTATGTCTTTTGTAATTCTTTGCTATTTAATAAACATGCTGTTGAATATTTTGAAACTAATTTGACTAGGCGCTGTTGCTGCCTTATTTATAGTGTGTTTTCAGTGATGAAATAGTTGGTCTAATTAGAGTAGCGAGCCATAGCCTACAGCTGATACGACACCCGTGTCAACTATGGTTTTGACCCAATACCCAAGTGAGCTTGCCAATGGACCTTTCCAGTCTTTGCTATGCCTCGCCAATCCCTAGTGAAGCTCTGCCCACACCTCACTCGTGTTGGGATCGATCGATCCTTGAACTTCTTGACTATCAATTTCCCTAAAACTATACAGGGAAACATGTTGAATATTTTGAAACTAATTTGGCTGGGTACTGTTGCTGCTTAATGTTTATTAAATGGTAAAGACGTACAATTCGTACAAACTGTCGGACTATTAAGCATTAAAGAAGACTATATCGAGTCACTCATGACGTCATGTTTATGACGTCAGCCTACACGGCACGTAGGCCTAGTTGATTATGACGTCATATGATTGAGTGAATCAACAAAATTTGGGAATTCTAGTTGATTCATTTCTATATAAGCTTATACCATATGTACAGTTTGTTCTCAACACACTTCCGGCCTGAATGTGTTTCTGTCTTTTTCCTTTCTTTCTCAGCACTCAATACTTCTACCTTTCTCTAAGAATAAGAATATTGACTGCAATAAGCTGGAAATGTTGCTTGTGATTTTTTTCATAGATGAGTCTTTTCACCTCGGCTTTCATCTGCAATTTTCTCGGTAGAATAAAAAACCATTTGACGCAAACCTTATCAAACACATCTCATTATCTTTGGCCTTTCTCCTTAGAGCTTATTCCCTTTTGCTTGCTCTTCTTTTGATGGCAGTCTTTCAAAGAGACTCCGGTCCCGAAACGAGTTGCTTTGCCAGTTGCCATTTTCACCTGCACAAAGAAGGTAAGATTTCACCTGGTCTTTCCTCAGCGGTAATATCGATGGACCATCTTTGATGAGAGAGTAATCCCCAACAAATATATATATATATATATATATATATATATATATATATATATATATATATATATATATATATATATATATTTATATATATTATACCTTTATCTATGGATTGCTTTCTCCCATTCTTCTACTTTCGGCCGACACGTTCAAACGCTGGACAAGAACAGCAACCGCGACCGCAACTATGATCTTTGTGATCGAGAAACACCTCATCTTCTTAACCATTAGAAGAAAGAGATGACGGTGATTATTCAGGTAAAGCTCTCTATAGCGGGTCCTCGCTTTTGGTACCACATGACGGTGGTTGATTAAGGCGGGTGGTCGTTAGACCACACGTCTTAATAAACCACCGTCATGTGGTACCAAAAGCCATCAACTGCGTACTAAAATGATTTATATTGAGCCACAATCAACCTTTTGTAATCACTTTTAACAGTCTCTCTCGGGTCACCGTTATGAGCAGGTCTTACTAAATGCGTGCTGCATGTTGCTTTATGTGCGCGTGTGTTCCTCTGCGCGCATGCATGCGCTAGTGATTATTATAGACCGATACGCAAGACCTGCACGTAGCTCACAGTGCGCTGTTATCGCCTAGAAATATTGCTTATTTTTTTGTGGAATAACCCGCATGTGCATAATTCAATCAATCCGAGATTAAGATCTATAGAAAGAGAGTTGCTGTTTGTAGATAGATATGCGATATGAATCAAATGGTTTTGTTATTAAAGGACATTGGCTCTCAGACACAAGCCTTGATATTGAACTGAACAAAGGCATTTTCTCAATACCTGCATCAGTAATATGATAGTAATAAAAGCAGCATAGGCAACAACAACAACAACAGCAACAACAACAACAACAACAACAACAACAACAACAACATTATTATTATTATTATTATTATTATTATTATTATTATTATTATTATTATTATTATTATTATCGTCGTCGTCGTCGTCGTCGTCGTCGTCGTCGTCGTCGTCGTCAACAACAGCAACGGGAACATATTGTCCGAAGATTTAATGTTTCAAGCTTTTGTGACAATGCTAATAAAACTACATAATCTATGTCATATACAGGGCAAACATGCCACGTGACTCCGATCGAACAAGCTATCAGCTGTTATTATGGAATTGGAAACGATTTTATATAACTAGATTAAATTTCATTGAATTTCCCTGGGTTCGAATCCAGCCTCCGCCTGATGGGCACCAAAAGGGAGAAAGCTTGCAGTGGGTGAGTTTCATGGGTTTTCACTAATTCATTAATTACATTATCGTAAACCCACAATGGAGTAATCCAGTTTTAGCTATGCCCCGTCCATCCCTAGTTAAGCTCCACCCACGCTTCGGCCATGATGGGATCAATTGATCCCTGAACTGCCTAACTATCAATTTCCAGAAAACCATACAGGTAAGCTGTTGAATATTTTGAAACTAATTTGACTGCAGTGGGGGTGTTGCTGCCTATGGGTAGACATACAATAATTATTCTAACGACAGCGCTTAGTCAGTCATTAATTAAGCGTTTGTGACGAACTTTTCTACATCATTCATGACGTAATTGATTATGACGTCTCCTACACGTCACGTAGTCGGGTATGACGTCATACGATTGATTGATAAACTGGAAAAGTCCAATATTAAGTAATCAATGGACCTTTCCATTTTAGATATGCCCCGCCCATCACTAGCTAAGCTCCACCCATACCTCGCCGTGTTGGGATTGATCGATCCCCAAATGCCCTAGCTATCAATTTCCTGAAAACTATACAGGGAAGCTGTTGAATATTTTGTAACTAATTTGACTGGGTGCTGTTGCTGCCTATGGAGTCAAATTAGTTTCAAAGTATTCAAAAGAATATTTATTAAATAGTAAAAGCAAACAATGTGTACAACAACACATAGACTGTCTTCAAATATGCATTCGTGACGTACTTATCGACGTCATTCATGACGTCATTTATTATGATGTCATTGTACACATTACGCAGTTCATTATGACGTCATATGATGGGTGGGTACTCTGGAAACGTGAATTTGACATTTGACATATATCTTGATTGGGGTGGTGTGGGTAGAGTCAGTACACACTTTTGAGTCATACCGTATTCTGAAATGCTTAGTTCAAACTTGTATTCGTGTTATGCAAATTGAGTTCCAACGATGTTCTTTCACCTTACGCTAATGTAAACAGGCTGGATGTATGCACATTATGTAGAAAATACATATGGTATATAATATTATCTAGTCAAATCTGTTTGAAACGACCACCTGATGTTGTAACATATGGGTGGTCGCAAAGGACAAATCAATTGCTAAATGAAATGTCTATTGGAAATGCAAGATAGTGGTTCTGTAGTGCAGGTGGTCGTACCGACAACTTGTCATAAATAACCACTAACGTGTGGTCGTAATAGACAGGTATTATATTGAACATGTAGGACATATTCAGTTGGCTCATCGTGTGTTCCACGTTGATCGATTCGAACACTCCCCAGGACTCCCGGTGTATGCGGGTACTAATCAAACAATATTAGAAAATATGAATTAAAATTTACACAGCTTTCGTACACAATTGACAACTATAGGAGTACTTGACTTGTGTCTGCAATGCTAAAGGGGCGGTCGATATTCCGTGAAAACTTTACAGGCCCATGAGACTACATAGAGTATTGGTGGCGATTGGAAGAGCTTACACGATAAGATAACTTTTAAGCTCAATTGATCTCCATCTCTCTCTCTCTCTCTCTCTCTCTCTCTCTCTCTCTCTCTCTCTCTCTCCATCCTTCTATCCGTCCTCTCTCTCTCTCTCCCCCCCCTCCCTCCCGCTCTAACCCCCTCCATTCCTCTCCCTCCCCCTCCTTCACTCTCTCTCCCTCGCTTCCTCCCTCCCTCCTTCCATCCCTCCTCGACCCCCCCCCCCCCCTGTTCCCATCCTCCCTCCTTCCATCCATTCTCCCTCTTCCATCCCTTCCTCTCCCCAACCCACCCTTCCCTTCCTCCCTCTCCCTCCTCTCTCTCTCTCCCTCTCTCTCTCTCTCTCTCTCACACACACACACGCACGCACGCACGCACGCACGCACGCACGCACGCACGCACGCACGCACGCACGCACGCACGCACGCACGTACGCACGCACACACACGCACACATGTCGTTTTGAAATGATCTTCACAGTAGCGCTATATATGAATTGTGTTGTTAGACACATGGTGAAGTACTCTATATATTTAACTGCGGTGTGTATTTCTTTATAAATTTATGAACTCGCTATTTACCCACCACTTCAAACCAATGTTAAAGGCAAACATTTTTATCACAAACTTATCGTGACCCAGTACTAAGTTTATACAGATGAATGACTACTGATTGCGTATGTTAGTTTTTCAATTGTCATACCTCTCAGACGTAGACGGATGATGGTATAGTCCATACACTCTCAAATAACCACGTGATTTTTGTGGGAAATGTGCATGGCGATACTACTTTAGCATATGTATGGCCAAAGATGGTAAAAATGACTTATACGCTTCCGGTAGTGTTAAGAAATTACCATTTGCTGTCCGAATGTCAGTGGTAAGTCTTAGTATATTCATCTTTTGGCTTTAAAATCTACATTTAAAAAAAAAATACACGACGTTGAGCAATTTTTACCTTAACCCTTTGAACCCTGAATTCACAGAAACTCAATTTCAAGGTAATTACAAATTGTTGAATATTTTGAAACTAATTTTACAGGAACCTGTTGCTGCCTACAGGTTCCTGTAAAATTAGATTCAAAATATTCAACAGAATAAGTATTAAATTGTAAATAATTTTTCGTATTTTGGCCTTTCGGGTTCAAAGAGTTAAATATATTGTCTAAACTTCGGCCAGCTGACTTAATGGCATTGCGTCATCTTTAATGTCCACAAGACAGTTTGAAAAACCAATTCCATAAAGTAATAACCACGTGTTTTAGTAGTTTTGCTGCATCCTATGATGGCCGCTAATGACAGATGTAACAGTGTTAGCGGCAGTAGCCTGGTTCCCTGGTTCGTTTATTGTGTGAGGACTCACTCTACCCACCCGCACCACACACCCTTCACACACCCAGCCCCGCACACCCGTCCACCCTCCACCACCATCCCAAATAAACGAGACAGATAACCATGCTATGACTGTGTTGGAATTGTGATAGTGACGTCATTGCCTATTAAACACAGGGAAAACGGTTGCTTTGAAAATCAAACGAAGAAGAAACAGCATCAAATCAAGTGTTAGAAGAAGCGAAATGACAGATGGAGGAATCCAGTTTTAGCTGTTCCCCGTCCATCACTAGCTAAGCTCCACCAACGCTTTGCCCGTGTTGGGGTAGACCGATCCCTGAGCTACCTGACTATCAATTTCCAGAAAACTATTAGGTAAGCTGTTGAATATTTTGAAACTAATTAGACTCGGGGCTGTTGCTGCCTATGGCAACAGCAGCGTCCAGTTAAATTAGTTTCAAAATTGTCAACAGCATGTTTATTAAATAGTAAAGACATACAATTCGTTCAACAACGCTTAGTCCGTAATCAATTAAGCGTTCATGGCGAACTTAGCTATGTCATTGATGACGTAATTGATTATGACGGCATCCTACATATCGCGCACTGGATTGTGGCATCGTATGATTAATGGATAAACTGGAATCATCCATTGCACACGTCAATTTGTTAACCCAACGCGAGATGAGAAATATATTAGTGATTAGTTTGGGATCTGTAGCATTTTGGCCTTATATGACGTCATAACCAGTTTTATCAAAAAGAAACTGAGAGCAAAATGTCGGATTAACATTCACTCCCTACCGTGGGTAGCGAATTGTATGAATAGGAGCTGCCGGCTCTATCTAAAGTCGTGTGCGGACAAGTGGAAAATGTGTGTCACCACAAACTAAGCTATAGTTTATATATCTACTTGATCTAGTTGGAAGCTATGGAAAAGGAACACTGTTATGTTAAGAAAGGACAAATTGATATGGCATGGTAAGTTGAAGTTTTCTAAGCGGTACAGCTTTGCAACAGCGTTCGTGGCATTTGCTTACATAATAGGGTATAAAGTCTACAGTTATTAGAGTGTCTTAACTTCGTTGATCGGAAAGTGAAAATTATTGCTGATTATTACATAAAAGGCTTTTTGGAAAACTTATTTTAAATAATGTTCCAAAATTCTTCCAATGAGAAGGGCATGTTGTTGTTTTTATCTAAGACAGCGCCTCCGATACTACAAAAAGTGCTTAACATAGGGCTACTTAAAGAAGCATTGTGTTTAATTCGTTACCCTTGGAGAGTGGATGTACAAGCCACACAGTGATTCCTCAATGGACATCCTCAAGCGTCGGCTGTAGATGCACAATGTTACTAGACTCAATTGTCTAAAACGTGCTCTAAATCAGAATGGAAAGCACTAATTCAAGACAGGATCAACAAAGCCATTTCTGCTTAGTTTAACCATTTCACGGCGAAACCGGCCTCTACAGTGGTTTTGAGGTATGCCCATTTGTAGGCCAAGAGAAGAGTATTTTTGAAAATTTTCGACTGGAATGACTGGCTCGAATATCGAGCCAGTCATTCCAATAGTAACTTTTCACAAATATTCTTCTCTTGGTCTGCAAATGGACATTAAATAAGCAAGTTTTTATTTTCTTTACCAAATATAGGCATTAAAGGGTTGAGCGCGGCATCATTTTCTGTTACGTTGAAAGCGTTAATTAGCCTTTATTCTACGTTTTGCTGTCAGCTGACATGACACCCCACAGCACCGGACCCCACCCCAATAGATCACGGTCACTTCAAGTTCAAGTTATTTATACTTTGACCACCACATCCTTCTCCATCTTCTTCGTCTTCTTCTTCTTCTTCTTCTTCTTCTTCTTCTTCTTCTTCTTCTTCTTCTTCTTCTCATTGGTCCTAAATAGAACATCTACAATACAACTATTGTGCTGTAAATCATTGTTGACAAGATTGTTTTAAATTTGTGACAAAATGAGACGCCCCCCCCCCCTCCCTCCCTCCCTGCCTGCGTTCGAATAGGAAAACATTTTTCTAAATCTGTATACTATGACAATTTGCTGTTTTCTGATTAATTACGTCACATAATATACAAACTGAAAACCCCCGAATTTGCACTTGCTGAGCGCTCTGTAACGTTTTCCCCTTTAGAATGCAAGGCTGGTACAAATATAAACACCAATATGAGCGCCCATGTACAAAGCACAGCTCATAATAAGGTTACATATTTCCAAAATAAGATATATAGTTAGTAAGACGTGTTCTCTTTCAACTTAATTAGATTTGAAAGACATTGCTGCTGCCTTACGCAACAATATCTTCTAACCCAATTATCTCTAAAAAAAATAATATTACAAAACGTTTTATTTCGTTTTGGAAACATTTAAAGTTATTTCTGAGTTGCACTGTACACTAGAATAGTGCATTGTTATTGTTCACTCTGTATATCTATTAACTAATGGACAGTTCCAGTTTTAGCTATGCCCCGCCCATATCTCACTAAGACCCGCCCACACCTGTCTCGTGTTGTGATCGATCGATCCCTGAAATCCCTAACTATCAATTTCCAAAAAACTATACAGGTACGCTGTTAAATATTTTTACACTAATAAATATTCAACAGCATGTTTAGTAAATAGTAAAAACATACAATTCATACAACATCGCTTAGTCCGTCTCATTCATGACGTCATTGATTATGACGTCAGCCTACACGTCACGTAGTTGATTATGACGTCATATGATGGATGAATAAACTAGAAAGGTTCATTTTATAGGAAACTCATTTCGCTGAGATAAACATTAAGATACCTTTGAGAAAAAGCGCAATATATACTGAAACCTAGTTCTAAGGGGAGATACTAGGAGTTCAGATTCAAATAGGTAAAATGTGGTACTAATTGATTTTTTTTATTTAGGGAGTTCCTTCATTTTCAGGCACGACGTTACTTCAAGTTCAAGCTATTTATCCTTGGACACATTATGCCATGGTCGGGTATATAACGTATATACAGGGTACACAATAGTATTGAGTGATGATGGAGGTCGTGTGAACTGAATGGCATACCCCATCCCCACCCCCATGCGTTAATCCTTTAGTACCTGGTAATCTAAATCTTTTAAGTATCCACCTGCATAGGAAAAATTAGTTCATTTCAATATATACACAGCAAAAACGTCAACTATCTCGTTCATTAGGCCTATTTTCCGATCTCGTCCGGGTTTCAGAAATATGTATCTAGAAATTTGCAGGCTTGTATTATTTGATTATTGATTTTCTTTTCTCTTTATCAACTTTGAACAACGCGGAAGCAAAAATATAGCAGCTATAGATTTGTTAGCAAATTATATTTATATCTCAATTGATCTAAAGCCTTAAGGATACCACGTGGTTTACAGTGGACAGGGAAAGACGCCAACAGATAGTGTGCCCTGGACTTTGTTCAGCATCGTAATTTTTTTTACGTTTCTGGATAAATCATTAATAGGCGATCATTTGAAATCTCCGTCAATTTCATCGTTAAATTTGCGGTATGCAGCTTCCTTCTTGCTTTTCTTAACACATCGCTTGTTTATAAAATATCCTACTGTTTAATAGGCACATTCCAGACTTAATTAATTCTTCTTCTGTGATCAAATATTATTGGCTTTGCAATCACAAAATTTAATATTATTGTCTATGATGAAATCGACTGTTTCGGTGAGTTGTGTACCAGGGTCATAGGTTTTTCATTTAACCCTTTAATCCTTAAATTTGTTCAAGAAAATTTTAATTTTCTCAAAGAGAATGTCAACTTGCAGCCCAAGAGAAGAGTACTTTTGAAAATTTACCACTGGAGTGACTGGCTCGGTTATCGAGCCAGTCATTCCAGTGGTAAAGTTTCAAAAATACTCTTCTCTTGGGCTGTAAATTGACATTTCTCAAGACCACTTTAGAAGCCGTTTATGGCTGATATGAGTGTTGAAGGGCTAAGAGGCCGAGACTATGTCGTTCTATACGCACCTTGTCTACGAGAGGACAGTATACGCTCCACTGTTTTGGAGGGTGTGCCACATGCATGGACAGGAAGCTGTGGAGATTAACCTTAGTTTGTGGATGTGGGAATTTAGGCTGCAGTGGCCTGGCCGGAGTCTGAGGACGATCATGTGGTTCTGACTATCAAGCGAGTGGATTCTGGATGTCTCCTCGTATCTCTGTGGTGATGACCACGTGCTTCTCCCATATGTAGTTAAACTCGTTCTTGATCAGGGCGTGGGCCTACTGATATGATAAGACATGCCTGCTTCGTTCCATTTCGCTTCCAATCCCTGCTAGTGCGTCTGCCTTTTCATTAACTAGTAAATTAAATTCTAATTTCTATTGCATTTCAAATAGACTAATTATACCGGCTTCCTATCGCACATGTTCTTTCTGAGCAGCATCTATACGGCATGACATTAACACAATAGCCTAGTTCCAATTTTAAAATGCGTAATTATGTATCTTTTTTAAATGTTATGTTTTAGTCGAGTCTAACAATAAATGAATTACTTGTATTTCTTAAGTTGTTTACCGATGTTATTGACTATGTTATTATTATATTGTACCCAATTAGCCTACACGAAAGACCTAGGTATAGCTGTTAGAGAGGTTAACTTATAACATAACATTATGTTTCACTGATCATTGGCCATATCCATTTTGATTTCAGGAAATAAAGGGCTACAATTTTATGGAAACCGGAACTGTGTTTAGAATTATTTTTAAACATGAAGCAATTGATAGATTTTGTTAGCTTGTCCTTTTTGTTAGTTTTAAAGGTTTGGGAAATTACCTTGGCTTTAAGAGAATGCCTTTATCTTAACTATTAAGTTATTGCAGAAATGTGATTCCTGCCTTTTAAGGCGAGTCGGGACTCTGATTAACAAATTGTGTTCTTTACCCGTTTCTATGGACAACGCTGTTCCCGAATGGAAACTCCGTGATTATTAATGGTGGGTAGCCTAGGAAACGCTTGTTACCCAAGAAACCATAGTTGGATCGAGGCAAGGTCTGTGGAAGTGGTCTATGGATAAATTTAAGGAGCAATATTTCTTTAGATTTGCCGAAAGCCCGTCGATGTCTCAGCTGGCGGATTAAATGTTTACTAACAATTTTTAATCTTATTACGTGCTTTACTTAGGTTGCATAATATGGTATGCAATGTGCAGCTCGAGTGGGGATTGTCATTTTGCAGGCCAAGAGGATACTATTTTAGAGCACTGGAATAACTGGTTCGATAAGCTAGCCAGCCATTCCAGTGGTAACTTGTAAAAAGTAGCATTCTGTTGGCCAGTAAGTGGGCATTAAATAAGCAAGTACTTTGATTTCCTTGATCAAATTTAGCAATCAAAGATTTACGCCAATCATTGCATAGTTCTCTCCACCTTAGTGTTTTATAAACTGATTACAATTCGTGGTATCGATGGTATTATAATGCTAAACATTTAACCCATGTTTAACAGATTGAGTAATTTTAAGCTACCTAAATCCGTTGTAAACTAATCTTGAAGTAGTATGTTGAATCCTTTGAAACGAATTCGACTGGAATTCAAAAATTTCTTTTAAAACTATTCAACAGATTACAATTGCAGTGGTGCTTTGAAATTGATTGATTGCGATATCAGCATAAGATTTAGGACTTACCCGGATAGTATTCTATTCGATCCGAAAGATTTAAGTTAAGTTAACAACTTGCACGGGCTCATTTCAATAAATGATTTCAATTTATTTAGTTTATTTCATTCCCTCGGACTTTCTAAAACACAAACATACGGTTGTTTTAGACAGCATGTGTGTAATTATGTATAGAGACTATGGGCTAATATCCATTTTCAATTTTGTTCAAACGATCCTTGTGCTATCAATGGACCTTTAGAGTTTCAGCTATGCCCCGCCCATCTCTAGCTAAGCTCCACCAACACCCCGCTCGTGTTGGGATCGATCGATCCCTGAACTCCCTGACTATAAATTTCCAGAAAAATATACAGGTAAGCTGTTGAATATTATGAAACTAATTTGACTGCGCGCTGTTGTCTGCCCATGGCAGCAACAGCGCCCAGTCAAATTAGTTTCAAAATGTTCAACAGAATGTTTATTAAATAATAAAGACATACAATTCGTACAACAGCGCGTAGTCCGCCGTCAATTATTCATTCCTGACGTTCTTATCTACGTCATTCATGACGTCATCCTATATGTCACGCATTTGATTATGACGTCATATGATGAATGGATAAACTGGAAAGGTCCATTCTCACAAATGTTTTATCCCTGTTTCCCTTGCATTCACTATCGTTATCGTTATTACTGTTTGGCTGCTTTAGAAATGCTGTTCTGAAGTATTCTCATTATTTAATCTAAAGGTACCATAGATATAATTAAAGCGACACTGGAGGAATCCAGTTTCTCAGTCAAGCATACCACGTCATAATCAACTACGTCACGGGTAGGCTGACGTCATAATAAATTACGTCATTGATGACGCGATACAGCCCGTCATAAATGCTTAATAGTCCGTCAAGTTGTACAAACTGGATGTCGTCACTATTTAATAAGCTCTTATTGACATAGGCAGCAACCGCACCCAGTCAAATTATTTTCAAAATATCCAACAGCTTTCACGTATAGTTTCTGGAAATAGAGATTCGCAGAGTGCATGGATCGATCGATCAAAGATCAAAGATCGATCACGGGCAAAGCGTGGGTGGAGCTTAGCTAGAGATGGGCGGGACATAGCTAAAACTGGATTCCTCCCTTAATATCTCAGTGCGATGTCACGTGTATGGTCGTGAGGGCAGCTTTAGATAGATTTTGAAAGTTGAAGTGTTTCTTAGCTGCCAAAGCCATCATCAGATAGAGTTGTAGGTTTTCTGGGTTCTGCTCAGTTGATAATTTGTATAGGTTTTAGTGAAGATTTTTTACCGTTCTTTTGGTTTCAGAATTTATGCTTGGCTGGTATAGTCGATGTGTCTTACATAACAGCGACGAGCTCATTTCATTAAAACTATGTGCCCCGTACGCGGAGGTCCCAGAATCTCAATTTCAATGAAACTATGCAGCTATAAGCTGATGCCATTTTTAAAACTGATTGCTGCCATAGCCAGGAACAGCTCCTAATCGGATTTGTACATAGATCTCTCAGTACACGTGGACCTATGCCGCGGGACAAGGAAACAGATAGGCTATATAACAGTTCTTATTCAAGATTTAAATGCAACAGTTTTAACCTAACAAATAAGATAGGCCCTACGACGACAAAAATGCTACGGCTTTTCAAATATTGCGTTGAATATTCTCTCAATCTAATCTGATTAGATGACGTTTCTAATTATAGTTTCAAAATACTCAAGGTCCATGCTCATGCACGGGGTCGATTTTAACCATTCGACCAAAAACCGGTCTCTGCAGTGGTCTTGAGGAATGTCCACTTGCAGACCAAATACTATTTTTGAAGACATACCATTGGAATGACTGGCTCGATAACATAGCCAGTCACTCCAGTGGTAAACTTTAATTTAAAAAATAGTATTTTCTTGACCTGCAATTGGGCTTCAAAGAGCAAATTCTTTGACAAAATTGAGATACTTGGATTTCAGGGTTAAGATTGTTAAAGTAAATTTTCAGTTAAAGTATGATTTTGGTGGAAATGGCCGCGCCGAATTGTCAAGCATATGGTTTGTTCCCAGACGTGTATGCGATAGAGAAGAAGCCATGACAATATCTGGCGTCAGATCATGCCAGACAATGCGTTAGCTGGCAGATAAGGCAAAATCCTGATCCAACAGGAATCACCTGATATCTAACCAAACCGGATCTCTTTATCCCAACAGTCATTGCTCTTTATATACGCAGCTCGACTTGATATTATCAGAAGACGAGTTTGATTAAACGGTTTGATTCTTAAGTGTGACGGAAGGACTTAAAAATTGGACTGGGTGAAAGACCAGAGGATGATTTGGATGCCCCGTGCTCGTGACAACTTCCCATTGATTTCTCTGAGTGGTTGACCACCCATAACCACGTACCGGTGTTAATGTGTGGCTGCCCATCCCGATAAATTTTACAATTAGACTTATTTCATGGCTCGTAGGCAAGAATTAATCTCTTTAAAAGTATGGAATTCTAATAAACCCATTTAAAAGGGATGACAATCTCAAAACAATTGCTTCCCTGGTTTGGGAAAAGGTATGGAAAATCGAAATATTGCCAGTTGTGATTCGCACTAGATAATATTCGAAGTACATGTTTTTCAAATCTTAGTTACTAATTATGACATTTTTCTGAAACTTTTTATCATTTTGAAAAGTAGACTGATTGCAAACATCATAAATTTGGTGGAAATCATGTCTGTAAGATTCAATACTAACTACTAGTATGTGACTAAGAATTATTAATTGTTTTGAATTCAAGAATCTGGATTTCTGTAAGAATTATAAATATATAACGGTTTCTCGGCCAGTGAGGCATGCGTCCACTATGGTGCCTTACCCACCAATCCATATACCCACCCCATATCATTATTTGGAAGACACCCCACCACAACTCCTACGTTCCATTGCACGCGTTCATTGATTCTAATTTCGTAGAAAGAACCAGCGATGCACTGTGCGCGTCTGAGATCAGAAGTATATGAGAATTAGACAAGGTGCGTCCGGGTGACAGGTGACAGAGATAACAAAGCCACGGTCCTGACGGAGAGAAGATAAAACTTCACACATACGCCGTGATCAGTAAACAGTTTATCAGATTACTATCTCTGTGTCGTGGTAGAACCACCTGAACGGTTCACAAAGCTTTACTCGCCTTGAGCACCTGAGCCCCCAGAAGAGTTGGGACAGATATTTAGTTTGAAGTTATCTCCACAGTCGTCAACATCAAAAGTAGGAGAGCAGAAACTAAATTTGAATCTTTGCGATTTAAGGTAAGTAGGCCTAGGTCCCACTGAACATTGATTTATTTTTTAGTGTCATTGACTTCTTTAATTTTGAAAAACAAATATAATTGTCATTGTTTATCTCTATATAAATGCATGGATGGGTTCATATTAAAATATGTTCCTATTTATGCAAGAAAGAAATTGTCAAAGAAATGCACTTTAGCAATTTTATTTTCAAGGACCTTGTCCTGATAATACAAATCACTGGTCCAATATTGGTTGGGTACCGGCCCAGTAACCTGCCTTATCAGGAAAGTAGGTGTATGATATTTGTAAGCTGTTACATATGTAACTATTCATCACATGAATGGAGGGATCCGATCTGCCACTCAAATATCTCGTGTCTCTAATTCATTTTCACAACTTAAAGAATTATATTAATTTGGGCTATATGGAATGAAATCATGATATGTTAAGATTTATTTCGTTGCATTGCATCTAGGCACATAATTTAATCCTCTAAAAGTGTACAATTTTAACAATTTTATTTTCAAACATTTTGGTGCGAATATGTACCTTTAATAAACATTCTGGTGACTATTTTGAAGCTAATTTGACTGTGAGTCGTTGCTGACATAGACATATGTTTAGATGTGAATCCCTCTGTTGCATGCGTCCGTCTGTCTGTACAAACACTTGCGCGTTTTCGTTCAACATTTTCGGGAGCTCCATGGGCTATGTGCAAATCACCTTTCCAGTTTATCCATCCATCATCTGACGTCATATGGCGTCATAATCAAATAAGTGATATGTAGGATGACGTCATGATTAATTATGGCATGAATGACTAGATTTAGTCCGTCTGTAACGGTTAATAGTCCGACACGTTGTGCGAATTGTATGTCTTTACCATTTAATAAACATTCTGTTGAATGTTTTGAAACTAATTTGACTGGGCGCTGCTGCTGCCATAGGCAGCAACAGCACCCAGTCAAATTAGTTTCCAGATATTTAACAGCTTACATATATAGTTTTCTGGAGATTTATAGTTAGGAAGTTCAGGGACCGACCTATCCCAATACGAGCGAGGTGTTGATGGAGCTTAGGTAAAGATGGGCGGGGCATAGATAAAAGAAAAAAGAGCCATTCCGCGTGCTCACGTGGCACAACTATTGCAGATTGAGGCACCGCAATTTGCAATCCCTGTTGCTTTATAATATTTAAATTTCACCAGCTTTAAACTCGCTAAATTCAACTGTAGCATAATATTCTCAAGTAATATTTTTTTTATCTGTTGCTGTCGCAGGAAGCAACATATGCTTGTCAATTTAATTTGGAAATATTAAGCAGCTTCCCCGTATCGCGGTTGTTTGAAAATGAGATAGTGCGGCTTAGTTTATATGCACTAGACCTATAGACCTACTAATCTCAGATAAATTAAAGCTGGATGGTCGTCTCAAAATACAAGCAACATCATCGGAGTTTCGCGTTGTTTGACTTTGAGCAGGCTATATTTTAACTGTCTGCCTGGTGCACGACACCGGACAATAATGTCAATGGGCAATAAGTCTTAAGCTGCTGAATATTTTGAAAACAATTTGACTGAAAGTTGTAAATTGTTTTGTATTCAGCATGTTCAGAGTTAAACCCCATGGAAACCATGATGTGCATAAATTCAGGGCGCAGGCAGTTAATGTTAAGCCTATAATGCATATCATGTGCGGATAGTTTATGCTTTCATATTCCTCAAGATAGCTATTGCATGATCTACAAATCAGCAATTTAAAACTGACTTGTCTATTACAAATTGCAACGGCATAAATATAATTCAAATGATTTATTTATAAACACGAAATATTCACCACAATGCATCAGAATATTAAATAGCTAAATCATATGGCTATTCAGACTAAATTGGTGGACTTGAATAGGCTGAAGATTGGCAAATTGCTCTCCATGTATATTTGATTTGATTTGATTTATTCTCTTGGTAAATGTAACAATTGCAAATATGAAAACAGAAATCCCTATATAGGCAAGGCCTATAATATGTAAAACGAAAACGAGTAATATTTCATGAATATTGCTTTTTCAACAAATAGATCTAGGGGAAGGTGGGTGAAACGGGACACGGGGCAAAAAGGGGCAGGCCCCTCTCACACAATATATGCATAACGCGATGTACGAAGTAATTTTAGGAATGCATTATCTTCCTTTATTTCAGAAACGATATCGGTTTAATTTTCGGCTAGGGTGTGTCTATTCTGTATTTTGAATTGTGCACATGTTGATGTAAGGATCTATGTTAAGCAGTGTATTTCTACAGACTTGTCTCAAAAGCAACTGCTAAATTAAGATGGTTGTTAAATATAATGTTCATTACGGTATAATATGTCACAAAATAAATTATGCATATGGATATTGTAAAATGGCGGGAAATGTGAAAACTGAAGGAAACACTATTGGGGCAAAACAGGACACCCCCCCCCCTTGGGACAGTGTCCCAATATGCCCCAATGGAAATTGCCAAATATAGGCCCCTATGCACTACTACTACTACTACTACTACTACTACTACTACTACTACTACTACTACTACTACTACTACTACTACTACTACTACTACTACTACTACTACTACTACTACTACTACTACTACTACTACTACTACTACTACTACTACTGCTTCTACTACTACCACAACTACAACCACTACCACTACTACTACTACTACTCAGAAAAACGTAAAAGTAAGAATATCTTAAATGTACACCATCAATTTCAGTCAATTGGTGTGGGTGTGAGACGGGTGAAGAGGGTTTTGTCCTCTGGGTGCTGCATGCTGGTCTAGTGTTAGTTTACTCGCCTCCCAAACGCTAGGAGAATCGGTGCCATAGAATTGGCTCTGTTCGAACCTCGCTCAGGTCGAAAATTTAAAAATTTTAAAATTACATTCCAATAATGACTGTGCTATATCCTAGTGCCAGTGCATCGTCAATGACAGGGCTCCTAGAACTAATGCTTGACAATAAAAAAAACTGTCATTGCCTAAAGATATGGCAAGTCTGGAATGTACACTATCAGTTCCAGTCAATTCGTGTGGTTGTGAGTTGGGTAGTTGAAATCTGGTCCAGTGAAAGATGATTTTGTCCTCTGAACGGTGGGCAGGTGGATAGACTACTCGGCCCCCAACCGCTAGGCGAATCGGTGCCATAGAATTGGCTGGGTTCGAACCTCGCTCAGGTCAAAAATGTAAAAATTACATTCCAATAACGACTATACTATATCCTAGTGCCAGAACGTCGTCAACGACTGGGTTCCGAGAACTAGTACACTACTACTACTACTACTACTACTACTACTACTACTACTACTACTACTACTACTACTGTGTTTTCTCAATGGGGTAAAAAGGGAGACCCTGCCCCATTTTGTCCCAGGCATGGGGTAAAACGGGACATTTTAAAAAAAGAATTCATTTTTTGTCAAAAGTATATTTGTTCGAACTCGTTTGTATTTCTTCCTGTATAGCACCTAGTCTGGAGTGTGATTAACTATAATTTGATATACCTAGGGTAAGTTTGAAACATTAAGAAATAGAAGGGTTACTATTTTTGTGGCCCGTTTTGCCCCCACCTCCTAGCACAAAAGTATATATTGATATAAATATAAATAGCTTATTGCTAAAAAAAAAAATCCAGATATTTTACAAGATGTCCAGAAATCCGGAGGCTTGCTAAAAAATCCGCATTTCCCGGATAAATCCGGTGAGATGGTCGCCACTTCAGACAAGGCTAAATAAATTCACAGTATTACATCCCACAGTCCACATCTGGCATTCTGCACATATCCCCGCCACATTGACAGTAACAATGCACAAACACGTGCAACACGGCTGTAATAACAACATACCCTCCAGTGACATTTTATTATCCCATTATTTGCCGACTTCAGCCTATATTTGGATAATGTAATACTAGCCCCAATATGCCATATATCATTAAAAGGCATACTATTAGAAACCATAGAACAGTTTAACTGAAAGTCGTTGCTGCTTAAAGGGGCGTTAAATTGAAGTCAAATTGCTCGAAAAATGCCGGCTAGTCAGCGTGATATTTAGCTTCATTTAAGTAAATATAGGTTAATTAACTTTACAGATTGTCATTTTTGCGACGGTAATTAGGCTATTCTATGTCGCTTTGTTTGCAGTGCACGTTTATGTTATCCGACAACGGCCACAATTGTCATCACCTCTCCCACTCCACTCCGCCCACCACCTACTCGTTCATCCACCAGCACCCCATCCCATTCTCATAGTAGGGCATATAACACGTGTCTGTGTCAATGGCTGGTTCCATATATAGGCATATTACTATTAGCGTGAGTTATGAAGCGCCTTTTTCAATATAATATGCTATTTGCATGTATCGCTTCACTCTTCTAAGCAGGGCCCATACGTGAGTTGGGGACATCGACGTCAATAACGATGCAGTTCGATGTTTTTCGACCTGTCTGTGTAAACGAATAAATCGTATATCTCCACGTTTAAATTCTAGAATCGCGGAAATAAAATAGGTTTAACCCTTTGATGGTTGAAATTCTAACGTCTAAATTCAACGCCAACCAAATAGGAAAGCTGTTCAACATTTTGAAACTAATTTGACGGGGAGTTGTTGCTGCCATCCAGTCACAACTCCCAGACAAATTAGTTTCAAAATGTCGTTTCTGGTCTGCAGTGATTAAGAGTTGATTGAAATATCGACCGGCGCGGGCACACTATCTCTCGCGCGCGTGTCTCTTGAATAGCTTCTATATTCCAGCAGCTGATTTGACTGAGATATTGTTACAGATGGTCATTGCGAGACTCTGCGAGATGAACAACAGGTGAGTACATCCATATTGCTGACGTGTGGCTGACTTCAGTAAACCTGTTTAGTTCTCATCGATGCAGGTGAGTGGTACAGGTGAGTGATATAGATGTGATATTACGACGTGTGTTATATGTAGAAACTTTTTATATGTAGAAACTTTAAACAAATTACAGATTCATTTACTGTACACCCAGACATTGTACATCGTATGATTCATGAGATTCTTCTTAATGAGGAACTAGTAGTAGTAGTAGTAGTAGTAGTAGTAGTAGTAGTAGTAGTAGTAGTAGTAGTAGTAGTAGTAGTAGTAGTTTTTTAATATTGTCAAACGCACTGGCTCAGCTTCCTTAAAACAGGAGATTCTTGTTTATTTTATTACCTGAGGCCTGATTTATAAGTCGAACGTCTCTTGTGCCGTGGCAGCTAAATTTGCCAGAAAATGACTTAGTCCACTAAATAAATCAACTAGTCGTCATTAGTGCGGCGCGACAGAAAGTTCGACTTATAAAACGGGCCTGAGAGTTGTTGTTTCGTTTGGATAGTTTCCGGTTGGCTTCGCTGTTTATTGGAAACTTACATTTTAGTAGTAGTAGTAGTAGTAGTAGTAGTAGTAGTAGTAGTAGTAGTAGTAGTAGTAGTAGCAGCAGCAGCAGCAGCAGTAGTAGTAGTAGTAGTAGTAGTAGTAGTAGTAGTAGTAGTAGTAGTAGTAGTAGTAGTAGTAGTAGTAGTAGTAGTAGTAGTAGTTTGAATTATGTTATGTTATCAGCTCTTTATTAATTATGTTTTCTATGTAGTTATGCCACGGTTGTGGTATATGATAATAGAATGTTTTAGCTTCCACTGTTTTGACATATTAGGTTTGTATTGTTATTCTATTAATAAAGCCTGCTATTTCAACCGATTTTTTATGGGGGTTTGCAAGCCTTTTTAAAGGAGTTCCTCCGTGAAGTGTATCCGACTGCGTCAGCGTCGGATTTAAAAAAAAACCTTTTTAGAAATAAGGTATTTATATTTGTATCAATATATAATTTTGTGCTACTAGAGAAGGTGGGGCCAAAACAGGCCACAAAATACTAACCCTTCTATTTCTTAATGTTTCAAACTTATGCTATGTCAAATTAAAGTTAATCACACTCCAGACTAGGTGCTATACAGGAAGAACTACAAACGTATTCGAAGAAATATACTTTTGATAAAAAATTGAAAATTTAGCCCATGCATGGTCCAAAATGGGACAGGGGGTCCTTTTTACCCCAGTGAGGAAACACAGTATAATAGTAGTAGTAGTAGTAGTAGTAGTAGTAGTAGTAGTATTTATTATTGTCAAGCATTAGTTCTAGAACCCATGTCATTGACGACGCACTGGCACTAGGATATAGCACAGTCGTTATTGGATTGTAATTTTTACATTTTTTTATTTTCGACCTGAGCGAGGTTCGAACCCAGCCAATTCTATGGCACCGATTCGCCTAGCGTTTGGGAGGCGAGTAACCTAGCACTAGACCAGCATGCAGCATCCAGAGGACAAAATCCTCTTTCACCGCACTAGCTTTCAACTACCCGTCTCACAACCACATGAATTAACTTGAATTGATGGTGTACATTTTATATATTCTTACTTTTACGTTTTTCTGAGTAGTAGTAGCAGTAGTAGTAGTAGTAGTAGTAGTAGTAGTAGTAGTAGTAGTGGTAGTGGTAGTGGTAGTAGTAGTAGTAGTAGTAGTAGTAGTAGTAGTAGTAGTAGTAGTAGTAGTAGTAGTAGTAGTATAGAATAAATCTATGTATAAAGATTTTGTTCACTTGACTAAATGTCCGATTTGAGTTTCAAATATTGGCCCTCGAATGGCGTCACAATATCAATTTTGAACACGGCAATTGGCCCTATAATGGCAAGAATTATATAGTCTACTGCCGGTACTAATGTATTTTCCTATAAATTACGTTATTTACATGAAGTGGATGCGATATTTAAATAATCGTTCTACACCGACAAATCGCCCATAAATAGAAGCATCTTTTGATTTTTGTTGTTGGATAATGAACGTGGGTTTGATTGAGAGAATTGATCTAATGAATTGGCTGTGTACCGTGGATTGTTTTGCTCTAAACTAGTAAACAATATCTAGTGAATATCGACAAACAAATCTTGTTTACAGTCGCACGACATTTTTAAAATAGACATATTATTGGATTGAGGCGGAAGCTGGCTCTAGCCCACATTTGGAATTTATTGACCAATTTCATATTGAATCTAGCTGTAGTATACACCCACAACAAAGATTGCAATTTCTGTCTGTGTGCCTTACTATTTTCTGTTCATGACATGCCACAGAGACACGATTACTTTTATATTCACAGATGTAAATAATTTATCTTTATTTTAACACAACTTTACAGGAAAGTTATTGGGTATCTCGAGAGAAATTTGAATGGAGTATGTTGCTGTCCAACAACAACGACGCTTTCGGGCAAATTAATTTCAAAATATTCAACATAATAACTACTGTCTTAAAGAGGCTGTTACGTCTGTTCAGTATCAGTGGAAGGGTTAAGTTTATGCTCATCTGGGGTCGTTTGAGTTGCTACAATACGTGCATTGTATGGCGAATATTCCATCTCCTATTGATCTGATTGTACCTCAAAAGCGCATTATAGGCTAGATGGGAACTTAGAAGAGGGCATGACGTCCGCATTCATTGAGTAAGCGTCCAATCAATAATAGCGGGGATTGCCAGATAAATTCACGATAGAAAAAACTATACTAAGATTGGTCGGAATATATACTAGAGAGTGGATTATATATATGATCATATATAAACATATCTTGCACTGGATAGAATAGATAAAGAACACCAACAGACGACAGAATGATACAAGCGCGTGCGCTCGTTTGAATGAGCATGTACAGTTTGGTGTAAGGAAAATAGGAAATTATTCTTCCACTGTCCACATGACCAGTGACCACAAATATATGGTATTTTAAAAAATGTCGTGTATGTTTATAATGTATATATGTCTATAGAACATAGTTTGCCGATCATAAATTATATCAGATACTTAACCAAAGACAGCAATGATGTTAATGGCGGGAAATTCCACGTGACTGCTTTTTGAGAGGAATGTACTGGAATTGTTATATGGTGATTGGTAAGTCTACCTCAGAATAATATAATCTACGACATTATAGTTATTTAAAATGCCATTGTTTATTCGGATTGATTTAGCATATATATGTTCTCAAATTAAGAGTTGTGTATCTAATGTATCCTGGGAACCATCAATAACGACAGTGCAAACTAGTTGTTCTAAATATAGACTTGTATTGCACCCTTGATAATCTTAAATTTCAAATTTACCAAACAGGCGGACCATAAAGTATACCAGCGCTTAACCACCATATTCCACAATTGCTTTGTGTGTTTTCCATAATCTATTCAACGACCACTTGCGGGTGTTTATATAGATTTTGCAGATATAGTACAGCTCATAAATAACGTACCATGTGTCTAAAGCACCGTAAACCGTAGGCCTACTGTTGAATACGTTGGACTTAATTCGATTGGAAACCATTGCTGCCTACGGCGACAATAGCTTCCACTCAAATTAGGTCCTAAATATTCAACAGAGCATTTCTGATATTATTGTCATCAAGTTGTACTGTTTGGAATTATAAGTTATTTCTGAGCTCTACTGTATGGCATTAATTTATGATATTGCGATGGTTTGAATTTGATGGTTTCTATTCCTCATGCATTAACTCCAATGAGCCTTTCCATTTTTAGCTATGCCCCGCCCATCACTAGCTAAGCTCCGCCCACACCTCGCCGTGTTGGGATTGATCGATCCCCGAATGCCCTAGCTATCAATTTCCTGAAAGCTATACAGGGAAGCTGTTGAATATTTTGTAACTAATTTGACTGGGTGCTGGCAGCAACAGCGCCCAGTCAAATTAGTTTCAAAATATTCAACAGAATATTTATTAAATAGTAAAACAGAATATTTATTAAATAGTAAAACAAACAATTTGTACAACAACGCATAGACCGTCACCAAATATGCGTTCGTGACGTACTTATCGACGTCATTCATAACGTCATTCATTATGATGTCATTCTACACACACGCAGTTCATTATGACGTCATATGATGGGTGGGGTACTCTGGAAAGGTGAATTTGCTCAAAATTAAAATTTTTTAGATATTATTTTATCTAGTGGGGCTTGTTGCCATACATACTACCTAGGGACCAGTTTCATAAAGGGTATTTAGTACACGAAGGTAATTAAGTACGGCGTAAATCTCAAATGAACGAAGGTAATTAAGTACGGCGTAAATCTCAAATGAAACATTCTGATTGTTCTGTTTTCTACTTTACGACAGGACGTAGCGTACGCACCTTTGTGAAACTGGCCATGGATTTACTTAATTTTTTGTACATACTTACTTTGTGACGTCACATGGAGAATAAGTAATGGAAACCATTTCTCAATCGGTTTTTTATCAATACAATCAACTGTAGGCCCTATGCACATTTGATGAAATTTGTTATAATATTATTCACAGGAGCCGTAACAACAACAAAAACACGACGACGACGACGACGACGACAACAAGAACAACAACAGCCGAAGCAGCAGCAACAGCAGCAGCAGCAACATCATCATCATCATCATCAGGAGCAGCAGCAGCAGCAGCAGCAGCAGCAGCAGCATCATCACCATCATCAGCAGCAGCAGCAGCATCACCATCATCATCATCAGCAGCAGCAGCAACAGCAACGGCGGTGTTGGTGGTAGCCGTGGCGCTAACAGTAGTAGTAGTGGTGGTGGTGGTAGTGGTTTCCTCGGTAGTGGTGGCGGATGAATTACTTTGTTCGTGACTTGGAGTTTCTTGCTGTATTTGTATTTATACATAATTTCCCTAATAGCCGTATATTACCAGAAATGTCACCTCATTGTCTACAATGATTGTATATGTATGTAGCCACTCTGTGTATGATGAATGCAACGTCATTGAATGAGTGAGTGTGTGAGTTTATGCGAGACCTCTCATACCTACTCTAGGCTAAATAATGGACCTTTCCAGTTTTAGCTAAGCCCCGCCCAACTGTAGCTAAGCTCCACCCACACTTCCCCGAATGCCCTAACTGTCAATTTTCTGAAAACTATACAGGTAAGCTGTTGAATATTGTGTAACTAATTTGACTGGCCTATGGCAGCAACAGCGCCTAGTCAAATTTATTTCAAAATATTCAACAGGATGCGTATTAAACAGTAAAGACACAATTCGTACAATAACGCATAGTCTGTCTTCAATTATGCGTTCGTGGTGTACCTATCTACGTCATCCATGACCCCGTAATGCCGCCATTGATTGTGATGTCATTCTACACATCGCGTACTTGAGTGTGACGTCATATGGTGGGTGGATACAATGGAAAGGTCCATTGTCTTTAAGTTGATGCACCACGTGTTTAAATTACATTGATTTCAATACAAACGTGTGACCTGCTAGACATACACTGCGTCATAGGTGGGTAGCCTCGAGTAGATACTATGCGCTACTCTGGTAACTGGAGTAGCTACTCGACTAGGGGCCTAACCTCACTCATTATGTATGATGAATGTAAATCTATAGCACAGCTTAAAAAACGTGTGTCCAAAGCCAAAAACAGAAACATGTTACTTAGAAAGAAATGTTCTGTTGAATATGTTGAACATAATTGGACTGGAAGACAGTGTTGCTCTGTGAAGCTGTTTTTCAATCCGAATGGACCGTTCCAGTTTTAGCTATGCTGCGCCTATCTCAATCTAAGCTCCACCCACACCACGTCCGTGTTGCGATCGATGGATCTCTGAACTCCCTGACTATCAATTTCCAGAAAACTATAGATGTAAGCTGTTGAATATTTTGAAATTAATTTGACTGGGGCCCAGTCAAATTAGTTTCAAAATATTCAACAGCATGTTTATTAGATAGTAGAGACATGCAATTCGTACAGCGTGTCGGACTATTAAGAGTTAAAGACAGGCCAAATGGACTCATTTATGAAGCAATGATTATGACGTCATCATACACACCGTTTAGCTGATTATGACGCCATATGACGTCATATGATAAATGGATACTCTGGCAAGGTGAATTACGTTAAGAATGTTCAACAGTACGTCTTATTTTGTATTGCAAACATTATAAGTTATTTCTGAGCTTTACTATAACCTCATTGTGTATGTTAAATGTGAATATGACGTCATTGTGTATGCTGAATGTAAATATGACCTCATTGTGTATGTTAAATGTAAATATGACGTCATTGTGTATGCTAAATGTAAGGGTGACCTCATTGTGTATGTTAAATGTAAATGTGACCTCATTGTGTATGTTAAATGTAAATGTGATGTCATTGTGTATGTTAAATGTAAATGTGACCTCATTGTGTATGTTAAATGTAAATGTGACCTCATTGTGTATGTTAAATGTAAATGTGACGTCATTGGGTATGTTAAATGTAAATATGACGTCATTGTGTATGTTAAATGTAAATGTGACGTCATTGTATATGTTAAATGTAAATGTGAGGTCATTGTGTATGCTAAATGTAAATATGAAGTCAATGTGTATGTTAAATGTGAATGTGACGTCATTGTATATGTTAAATGTAAATGTGATGTCTTTGTGTATGTTAAATGTAAATGTGACGTCATTATGTACGTTGAATGTAAATTTTACGTCATTGTGTATGTTGAATGTAAATGTGACATCATTTTGCATGTTAAATGTAAATATGACGTCATTATGTACGTTGAATGTAAATGTAATGCCATTGTGTATGTTGAATGTAAATGTGACTTCAACGCATATGTTAAATGTAACTGTGACGTCATTTTGTATGATTTGTTGTAAATGCACGGTGTGTAACTCATCTTTTAGACAGGTGCGATAGATATTACACAATTTCCTTTATTACATCAATATGTAGAAGTATCTATTATTGATGACGAAGTGATGTCACTAAAACCTGATTCGCTATCACAATGAGACCAGACGAGTGATACTATGAAGAAGACCAAGAGCAACACCAGTATTAACCACTCGCTAACCCGTGCCCCGCGTACAAGACTTGCCAGTTTACTGGTTTTGTTCGTTCGGCTCGAGTTACTAGAGTGGCAACTAACAACACGAACTGAACAGCCAAAAGCATCCGTGATGACTCAACGATCCAATTCATTATGACATCAGATGGTGGGATTACTAGGAACATTGTCTGTTTCCATGCCACTACTTGTCTTTACGGGTTTGACAGCGCACAGAAGGTATTTCAATGGTTTTATACCCAGACGTGGCCCATGTAATATATCAAGTCCAAACCAGTCACATTTTGGGAAACGGTAAAACAAAGGAAGCCAAAAATTCATGAAATTGCCGTCATTCAGGTTTGGCAATTTTGTGAAAAATACTGGGAAATAGTGGAAAATATTTGGAAATACTGGGAATGCCCGGTAATTCCCGCGCCAGGAAATGGACACCTTTCCAGTTTATACATCAATCATATGACGTCATAATCAAGTATGTGGCGTGCAGGATGACGTCATAATCAAGTACGCGATGAGTAACGTTGATAGGTTCGTCACGTATGCTTAATTGATGATGGACTGAGCTTTGTTATACGAATTGTATGTCTTTACTATTTAATAAGCATTCTGTTGAGTATTTTGAAACACATTTGACTGGTGCAACAGCACCCATCCAGATATTCAACAGTTTACTTGTATAGTTTTCTGGGAATTGAGATTCAGAGAGTGCAGGAATCTATCGATCCCAACACTGGTGAAGTGTGGG
Source organism: Chaetoderma sp. LZ-2023a (assembly GCA_034401795.1). Lineage (NCBI taxonomy): Eukaryota > Metazoa > Mollusca > Caudofoveata > Chaetodermatida > Chaetodermatidae > Chaetoderma > Chaetoderma sp. LZ-2023a. Next base: position 51,356,171 of record CM067365.1, read on the forward strand.
TGGAGCTTAGCTAAAGATGAGTGGGCATAGCTAAAACTGGATTGTTCCATTGCTGCCAACCCTGCTGCCATTTACAAGACAAATTATGATAATTACCGCGTAATGGACATTTCCAATATTAGTTATGCCCCGACCATCACCAGCTAAGCTCCACCCACATTTCGTCGTGTTGGGATTGATCAATCCCCGAATGCCATGACAATCAATTTCGTGACACCTATACAGTTAAGCTGTTGGATATTTTGTAACTAATTTGACTGGGTACTGTTGTTGTTTACGGCAGCAACAGCTCCCAGTCAACTTAGTTTCAAAATATTCAACAGGATATTTATTAAATAGTAAAGCCATACAATTCGTACAACAATGTCCGTCTTCAAATATGCGTTCGTGACGTGTTTATCTACGCCATTCATGACGTCATAATGACGTCCTTGATTATGATGCCATTCTACACGTCACATAGTTGATTATGACGTTATACGATGGATGGATAGAGTGGTAAGGTCTATTGTAATGATGATATACCTGCGATTTCTAATATATTTCGTCTCTAGATATTAAATAACATTAAACTCTATATCATTGGAGTGGTTATTGGTGGCAGCTGCATCCATTTTTCGCTGAATTCCAGTAGAATAGTTATCAATTCATGATATTATAATTATAAGAAAAACATGTAAAACACATTGAAACAATACCAGTATGCTGTCTATTCGTGAACAAATGTCAGTGCCTAAATCAAAGTGGCGACCATATATTTTATAAACGTTATAATATTAAGTAATTCCAGTAGGATAATTCTCTGAGGTTAGTCTTTAATATTTCCCCCATAATGAAATCATATAGAACAAAACCAATTATCTGCTGGATTCTGAAATTCATAAAGCGTTAACAGCAGACAAAACTTCTTATTTGAGTAAATATCCATGGCAACCTCTCTGCTTTCTCTATCAAATCCTAGTTGCCATAGAAATTCGCATTAAATCCCTAACGAAAATCGCTTGAACAAAGTTCTTGGCTAACTGATACCACGTAAACCAAGACTAATCTAACATTGAAGCCTTTCCATTCTTCTCACATTTTTAATTAAGGAATTTCTGGTTCTTTAATTATTTTCATAATAGTTAATAAAGTGTTTCACAGGTCTAACTTTTTAACGGTACTTTATAGATACGGGTGTGTGAATCGCCCAGGTCAGATGAATCGGCTGTATGTCCCACGCCGAATAGCCAATTCGTTATCGCTCAGAAAGAACCTAACCTATTGATAGTTTATGAACTTCTTTGTCAGATCTTAGGCTGTGGGCTTACTCTGGCCTACAAGAGTTGATAGGATTCTTGGTTGCACTGGCAGCATTAGAGCCAGCTCAGTTGCATGGCAATGGACCTTTCCAGTTTTAGCTATGCCCCGCCCATCTCTATTTAAGCTCCACCCACACCTCGCTCGTGTTGGGATAAATCTATCTCTTAACTCCCTGACTATTAATTTCCAGAAAACTATACAGGTAAGCTGTTGAATATTTTGAAACTAATTTGACTGGGTGCTGTTGCTGCCTATGGCAGCAACAGCGCCCAATCAAATTAGTTTCAAAATATTCAGCGGCAATTTTTTTAAATAGTAGAGACATACAATTTGTGCAACGTGTCGGACTATTAAGAGTTAAAGACGGGCCATATAGAATCATATATGACGTAATGATTATGACGTCATCCTAAACACCGCTTAGCTGATTATGACGTCAGATGAAAGATGGCTACCCTGGAAAGGTGAATTAGTTTCTCTTGTGCTGGAAGCTTATTTGCGGCTATTTATATGGTTGTACCTCCGGTTATTGATTCTGATATTGGTTATATTCAGGTTACGTTTATTCAATGCGTTATATCATTAGCCTATTTATTCCTTAATTAATATTTCTGATTAAGTCCCAGTTACTAACTTTTATGCAACTCCTATTATTTTCTTGTGGCTACATTATTGTCATAGTTCTTATTACTAGCTTTTTTTCTGGGTTCTATTGTCCATGAATATTTATTTATTGTAAACTTTTAAAACAGCCAGGCATCATCTAAAACATCCATGGGAAGCTATTAGTTGATGACAAGAGGTAATTGCCAGGCAAATGTTAACGAGGAGAGAGAGAGAGAGAGAGAGAGAGAGAGAGAGAGAGGGAGGGAGGGAGGGAGGGAGGGAGGGAGGGAGGGAGGGAGGGAGGGAGGGAGGGAGGGAGGGAGGGAGGGAGGGAGAGAGAGAGAGAGAGAGAGAGAGAGAGAGAGAGAGTTACTAGGCTGGGTGCGAGGGAGGGAGGGAGGGAGGTAGGGAGGGAGGGAGAGAGAGAGAGACTTACTAGGCTGGGTGGATATTAATATAAAATATGATGGGAAACTTTCTGTTTCAGCAGTTAATCTTATGTTTTACTTCGCCTGAAATATCATAAATCACTTTTGCTATAAGAATGTGCATATTTTACAATTAAATTCAATAGACCGTTCTCCTCATATTTAGTGAGATTCTTTTCCATTGCTAATGAATTCATACGATCGTCTAATGATGCCTATGTCATTAGACACGTCACAAGATCTTTCTTGCACCTCCCATTCTCGAACCGCAATCTCTTTCTTCACCAGACTTTGGCCAGTTTTGAATACCCATTGTCCTCAGTGAAATTAGGAATCCTAACCAAATCTTTCTCTTCCCAATATGACTTTTTGGATCTTTAACCACCAAAGCACATATCAAAGCACTCCAGATAATTGGGTATATCTACCTACCTATATTCTAAAAGTAGAAAGTTAGCCCCATTTCGGGTTGCCACAGTAATAAAAGGTTTCATATCAATTACCTCAAAACTCTTAAGTTAGAGATAACTTAAAAGGATTATGTTGTAGTAGATATCTCTACTCCTATCTGAATGACATGGAACCATCATGAAATCTATGAATAATACTTACTATATCACCATTTGGCCGTAATCAGTGACCTTTCCAGCAAAAATAAAACAGCACACAGAACATATCACAGGATGCAGGCCAGACTAGGTGCATTTGCACACATGTGTGAAACCTAATCAGAACAAATTGAAATAGCAGGCAGATTAATGTCGCATAGTATTAGTAGAGGCGAGCTAAAAAGGGCCAAGGATCCTGATGTCTGCTATTTCTGAATATTCTATTTTCAAATCAGAATGTGTATTCGTGATTGAGTTGTGTACTTGAATATAGTTTTACAGGATTTCTGAAAAATCTTTGGAAAGTCCAAGATGGCCACCATAAAATTGACAAATAACAATTCTCAATACATGTTTTGAAGCCTACCACAATAGGCTCATTCCAGATCAATTTGTTATAGGAGATTTTAAGTCAAAAGTTGGCAGATGACAGACAGACGGGCGGTCCCCATGGCTTAAAGGAGAATGCAAACAGAGGTGGGTAGACAAAATAGAAGAGTGTGTATCTTCTATTTTGCCTGTCTCATGTTTAGACAGAGCAAAGACAGCCATCACCAGTGTGTCAAGCATGATACTGTTTCCTTCTACAGAAGAGTCACTAGTACTATCTTGCTAATAATATCTCATCGCAGACTGAGAGGACCTCATACAGCAGCATCCTCTGATACTCACTACAACATAAAAGGCCCAGAGGTCCCATACCGCTCGTCTGGAACATTGGAATTGCAGGTAGACAGGCCATGATCTACATGTAGAGCCCTATATTTTTTTGTCAGAATCCATCATAGCCGCCAATAAGTTGACCAATTAAAGCTCTCATTTTCTTCCACCATACATAATGTCCATTTGGAAAATCGACCAATCAGTATTCCAAATAGAAGTGAGCGAGCCTACCACAATGAGATGCTTCCAGCCAGATTTCGGTAAAATCCACCAAGCGGTTTAGGAGGGCATACGTTTTAAATGATTTCCAGAAAATGTTTGGCAAATCTAAGGTGGACACAGAACAAATTGACCAATCCAAATTTCGATTAAAAGTATTGAAGCCTACCACCATAGGATCATTCCATTGACCGGTCCATTGATTGATGAGGGGTGTCATTTTAAAGGATTTCCAGAATATTTTTTTGGAAGATCCAAGATGGACATTGTAAAAATTGGTAAATCAAAATAAATTCTGAATATATGTTTTGTAGTCTACCACCTACTGGACCATTCCAGCCCAGTGTGGTATATGAGACACGTTTTAAATCAAAAGTTAATGGATGGACAAAAAAAACTGATGGGCGGTCTCCATGTTACAAACTCACTTGACTTTTTTCTGGCCAGCTGAGCTAAGAATGCATGATCCAGGCAGAATAGGCACAGCTCTATCATGAGGTATCTCAAAATAATAGATTGAGGAGTTTAAGTCAAACACTGCATGGAACACTAACAAGAAATGGTGGTCACTGAGGTGGTCTCTTAGTTCACTGATGCGGTCGGTTAGAAGTCACTGATATAGTCTGTTAGAGGTAACTGTTTAACGACTTGTTATATGACACATTGTGGAGCCAAAGCATGGTGGTTCTTAAGCATCAGGTGGCCATTTGACTACTTGTTTTAAGAAACCTCCAGAAAAAAGTATGTGAACATTGAATATGGTCTTTCCCGATGTACTTTTCTATGGCATTTTTCAAAAACCAGTTAAATTAATTTTTGCTCAAACTTATGAGCTTTGGGTAACACATTGGGTAAAGCAACTAGGTATCATTCTTTAGAGAATGATGTCCCATAGTTTAGCATCAAACAATCATTAGGTTACTGGTTTTATTGCATGAGGTCAAAAGGTCGCATGACAGTGAAGAAATTAAAATTTGAGTGTTTTCAGACAATGCTGTGGGATACAACCACAAGTATTACAAAGACAGATCTGCATATAATATATTTTTAGAGTACTAAGGCTGATAGTTTTTAATAAGCAAACTGATTTGGATCAATCTTTTTATACATAAAACTGTTTTGCAGTACAGAAAAGATTCAGGAAAATATAAATCTATGCTTCATATCCTGCTCTGATTGTGATAACAGCACATGCCTCCAGTCTACTGTCTTCATAATATGGTCTGTTTATCAAGCTTTCATTTGGATTTGACAATTGCTAGACCATATAATAATCTTGGATGACTAGCACAGATGCGTTCACTCCCCAGCTGATTCTCCCTGTCAGAATCATTGTCTTCACTGTAATATTCGCAACTGAAGCTGTCATCATCACTCTCATCAGATTACTCATACCCTATTGTCTCAAGAATGTCTACCAGTTGCTGTGACAAAATGTCCTTGGATGTCCACATTGGCTCTATATCTTTCTCCTTTTGGTTCTGGTACCATAGATTCAACAATGTGTGCTCGTTTCCTCAAAGATCATCTACGAGTATGTCCCTTGAGACAGCTTTGGCAGGACTCTCATCGCATAGGCCCCTCAGTTTCCTTAGAAGAAATCTTAACATAGCGTCTATCAACATCAAGATCAATGCCTACAAAACTCTAGTCAGGTATAGTGTAGAATATGCTAGTACCATATGGGACCCCTACCACCAGAACGAAATTTGCCACCTAAACAGAGTCCAGTGACGAGCAGTCATGACATGTACTCAGCTGATCTCACAATAGATCATGTGTCAAAAACGTGATAAATTAACTACAAGGGCCATCACTTGAAGACTGGCATACGTTTACATGGCTTGCCAGGATGAATAACATCTCCTACAACCATGTGCATATCAACAAAGAATACCGACTCATCCCACCAATACGCTTCTCTAGGAATATGCACCACCTTTCATTCCATGCCACCACCAGTAGAAATAAGTACTGTGAAGAATCGTTCTTCCGACGTACCATCAGGGACTCGAACAACTTGCCAGATACAAGCTAAAAGCCTTGACATTATTAACTCTCTCACACAATAAGCACATGGAATCTTGTTTTTAATTTTTTTAAATCTCAAAACCAAAACAAATTTGGTTCTAACGTTGCTGTGCACTTAATAATCAACCTGCTGATTGTGGCAACTAAATGGCAGAAGCTGAAGTATGGCTAAATTCTTCAATGTGCTCAAATAATCCATCATCTACATCCAATTCATCACCAAGCACTGCAAAGGTTCTCTGGAAATTTGGTTGTTTTTGTATGAGTTTGATTGGTTTCACTTTTCCAATGTCTTTAAAGGCACTAGTGCTATCATGCCCTGTGATGGCTTGGAGGGGCATCAAGGTTCAAATGTACAGCTGCATGTACCCATTTACCAGTGATTTACCAGTGATTGCAGTCAAATACTTCAGTGTAGAAGAAGTGACTGCAATTTTTGGGAGTTAGACGACCGTAGGCCTATATAAAACCCCGTGACTTGAAGAATGAGTCTAGGTTGTTTTTGAATGTGTTTAATGTCGGGGCGTTAATTGCTTCTGTTGGTAGAGAATTCCATACATTAACAACTCTATTTGTGAAGAAATACTTGCGTAGATCAAGTCGACAGGGATGTTTGTAAAGTTAAAGTGCACGTCCCCTAGTGTGTGTAGATGCCATTGTGAAGAATTCATTTGGCTTAATGTGGTCCAGGTTAGAATTTTTTTTATAGACTTCTATTATGTCAGCTCGGATTCTCCTGGTTTTCAATGTTGTACGATTTAGTTCCTGGAGACGTGTTTCATAAGGTATACTTGCTAAACCTGGTATCATGCGTGTCATCCTGTGTTGTACCCGCTCCAGTAAGTCTATGTCTTTTTGTAGGTGTGGGCACCAAAAGGGGATACAGTAGTCTAAGTGAGGTCTTACGAGGGATTTGTAAAGCTGGAGAATAACAGGTCGGGATTTATATTTTATTGTACGATATATCCGGCCTAGGGCTTGGTTTGCTTTTCTTGATGCTACTTCACATTGCCTTGACACTTTCATTGATTGCTGAATCGTTATTCCCAAATCTTGTTCTTCAATGCTTTTTGCTAGTGTGTTGCTTCCCATTTTATAGCTATAGCACACGTTATTGTGTCCTAAATGTAAAACACCACATTTATCTAAGTTAAAGAGCATCTGCCATTCTTGAGACCAGCTAAAAATTCTGTGGAGATCTGCTTGGAGTTTAAGTGTACTTTCTTTGTTCAGAATTTATTTACCTAATTTAGTATCATCAGCAAATTTACCAATTGTAATGTTTTCGTCTATGTCGTTTATATAGATCAGAAATAAAATTGGCCCAAGGACGGATCCCTGGGGCACTCCACTCTTTACGCTTGTCCAGTTAGATTTCTGTCCATTTATTACGACACACTGTTTCCTATCTGATAACCAATTTGTAATCCATTGGAGTATCTCCCCGTCTATCCCGTGAGATTTAATTTCTTGCACAGCCTCTGATGCGGGACTTTGTCAAATGCCTTTGCAAAGTCTAAGTATATTATGCCAACTGGGTGTCCATTGTCTAATTGGGTAGTAACTTTATCAAAAAAGCAAAGTAGGTTTGTTAGTGTAGATAGGCCTTCACTAAACCCATGTTGTGAATGGTTTATTAAGTAGTTGTTCTCTAGGTGGGCAACATTGTCTGGTCCCGCTCCCTTATCTGGCTTTAAGTTAGCAAGGGCTTCCTCGACAAGGATGGCTGATATTTCTATGTTGCACAGTCTGTTTTGTATATTGGGTTGCTTTGGAGTTGGGATGCTGCTTAAGTCTTCAGTCGTAAATACTGATGAAAGGTATTCATTTAATAGCTCAGCATTCTCAAATGTATCTAGAAGGATATTTCCTTCATTATCTTTTAGTGGTCCTACCCTATGTTTTGTTTTTTGTTTTTTCCTTACATAGGCATAAAAACTCTTGCTGTCTTGTTTAATTTTGTCTGATAGTTTCCTTTCAAATTTTCTTTTTGCATTTCGGCATGCTGTTGTTGCCTCATCGAGGGACTTTCTGTACATCTGATAAGTTATTGGAAAATTGTTTCCACTTTTTGTATTTTGTACGTACCTTTTTAGTGCCAGGCGGTCCATCCATTGAGGTTTGTTTGATTTTTTCGGAGTTTTTATAGGTATATGTTTAGTAACTAGTCTATGGTAATTATTTTTTTTAATTTCCCAACATTCCTCGGAATCTTTATTCTGGAATAAATCATCCCATGAGATGAGGATTAGTTAGTTTTTCAGTGTTTGATAGTCCCCTTTGATATAATCTATAATAGGTTTGATTTTTTCCTCAATTATAGTCTTTGTCGCCAAGTCCCACACTATAATGTTATGGTCACTCCCTCCAAAGTGCTCACGCACTTCTAAGTTTTCAACCATGTTTTCTTCTGTTGTTAACACTAAGTCTAGAATTGCGGATTCTCTTGTAGAGGAGTGAACATGTTGGTGTAGATAGTTGGAGTTCACAGTCTCTAAAAATTTGGCACCCATGGAAGAACTCGAATTGTAGTTTTCCCAATCAATATTGCGGTAATTGAGGTCACCCATGATCGAAACCAGGCCTCTCCTACTATTTTCCTCTATAATTTTATTTAGCTTGTTGTTGTAGTCTTCAGTAGCATCTGGGCTTCTGTAGCATACACCAAGTAGTATTTTTTCTGTAGGCCCAAGCATCAAATCACACCATATGCATTCAATCTCATTGAAATTTAATTCAGAATCCAGCCGTACTAACGGTCTGTATTTGTCCTTTACATAAAGCATTATTCCACCACCTTGACGATTTGCCCTGTCCTTTCTAAAACATGTAAAGCCATCCAGTCCCAATTCAGAGTCTAAGTGGTGTGCATTTGCCCAGGTTTCAGTGAGCCCAATCACAGGTTCTACAGGTGTGTGTATAATTCTAGTTCATCCAGTTTGTTCATTAAACTTCGGCAGTTGACGTAGATACATTTTAGTTTAGGATTTGTGAGTTTGGAATTACTTCCAGGGGAACTCTGTATTTTGCTTGTCTATAAAAAAATTTTGGTTGATCAAATGACCAATGTTTCTGAGTGGCTTTTTCTGACTATGTGTAGATTGGGTTTTATCATTATCGTTATTTGAGGTAATGGAAGGTTCAATTAAGAAATGGTTTTCTATGTCTTTGGATTCGTTTAATTCATCCTTAAGGAGCATAAAACGGTTTGGATTTGTTATGTCTCTGGCTTGACAAAGTAACTGATTTGGAAACGCTATGCATGTTATACCACTCGCATTCCTGGTAGCGGGCCGTGCCAAAAATCCTGACCTTGGTGCAGTTTAGAATATAGATAACTTATGAAGTTGTCTGAGAGCAAACAGAGTCCATGATAGCTGGGATGGATGTGATCTCGATACACCTCGTGTTTTGTCTCTCCGGTTTCTCTAGTGAACAAGTGTGTGTTCTCAATGTACATGATATTTAAGTGGGTTGCCAAGGAATAAAGCATTGCATTGAATTGGTAAACTTGGTCGTTTTCGTGTGTATCTTGCAAGGATGGACGGGGTAGCAAGGATGACACTAGGATCTGTGAGTCAGGTGAGATGTTTTTAACTTTATCAATACGGTTGTTGTAATCTTGAATCATCCCCTCAAGTTTGCGCTTACCAATATCATTAGAGCCAAAATGTGTGATGATGGCATCATAATGATTGGATAAGAGATAAGAATCCAGTTTGTCAGTTATTTCATTGATTCGCGCACCTGAGAAGGATCGGATCATAATATTTGTTTGTTCAGTTGACATGTTTCAGCCGCTCAGTTTTGCCAGTGTTGAGCTGCCAATAATGAGGACATTTTTTCGTGTTGGGTTTGGTGCAGGCTGGTTTGGAATGATGTTTCGAGGTGGGAAGTGTGAGTTGTCATGGGTTGTGTAGCTGTTTCTGTTATTTGTTCCATTGTTAGTGTTTTGATTTTTATAGCTAGTTACATGGCCTGGGATAGCAGAAACTATATCGCTGTATCTTCTGTATGGTTGATCAGAGTTTCTATCTATGTGTGTGGTTTGAGTTCTATCAGAAATTTCAGAGATTTTGTGGTTGTTGGTGTTACTTCTGTTTGCAGCATTAGTTATAGCTGCACCTTGTCTGTGACCGAAATCAAAATGTGTCAAGGTGGAGGTTGCTCTGGGATGGCGCAATGGTTGCTGCTGATTTGAGGCCATGGATGTATTAACAATGTATGGTCTTACGACTGGTGCGTTGGTCGAACTTCTAATACTTTGAGGTTTGTTGTGAGTCACTCCAAGTGATTTCATAGATAGGGGGGGGGGGACATTTCTCGGGTATTTGTTGGCTTCTAGCTGTTGTCTGAGACATTAACTGTTGAGCAGTCTGAAGATTTAGTACTTGTTTTGTTCATAGTTTTGTTTAATCGCTCATCTGTCATCTGTCACATTGATGTTTATTGTTGCCCTTTCCTGTGCCAAAAAGTATTACTATTCCAGATAAGCTGAATGGCATAATGCAACAGTATCTCCCTATTAACGAGTCTCATTGGTTTCTTGTTTTTCACCAATAGTGATCACTTTCTCAGCATACAACCTCCGTTTGCATTCGACTGACTTCGCAGAATCCTTTTGTATGTTTGTAGGAGATTTACCAAAGTTTTCACGCACCTCTCATATAATAGTTGACTGCATTTCCATACAATGGCTAGGGTTTAATCATCAGGTGGTAGGACATCGTGTTAACATCTTTTATAAGGAGACCTGCAGGCCTTTTGCTTTGTTTGTCTTGACAAGGGATTCATCTGTTGTTCCGATGCTGTACGACACAGGATTGAGAAAATAAGACATCAGTTGAAAGTCCAGTTTTTGGCTTGCCAAATTCTCAAATTACTCGAACAACTGAAATGCAATATTTCCTTGGTGATTTTACTCGACATACTTGTTACTAGAGGATTTGGCCTTCAATTTCGTGTGCATATTAACCATTGTTTTCAAGTTCAGTCGTTTGATCCATCTGCTTTCCCGATGGTTGAAGTCACGTGAGTGAGAGGATAAGACATTAGTTGACGAAGCCCATGTGTTTGACTTGCCAAGTTCTGAAACTACACTAGCAACTGGAATGCAATATTTCATTGATGCTTTTATTCTACAATCTTGTTACTAGAGGATTTGGCCTTCAATTTCGTGTGCATAGTAGCCATTGTTTTCAAGTTCGGTCAGAAGCCATGCATTTCCAATCGGTCTGTGATGAAAACATTTTCCACCTCCTTCCAAGCTGTCTCTGTGCTAAGAACATCTACTTCCATATCAGTCGAAGTTGGTGCACCAGAGGAAATAACATACAACCTTTCATTTCTTTAATGGCGAAATGGTTGCTAAAGCCTTTTAGTGCTCCCAATTGTTCTGGCTGCTGCTCTTTCACGCCAGCGTCTTTCTGTTGGTTGTACATCTCGATGCTTCCGCCCATGGTGAGAGTCGGTTAGCATATCGGTCATGCTGAATGTTTGTAAACACTTCTGACAAGCGTCATAATTAGTGATCAGACCTTGTAAACCCGCTGCACTGCCACCACCACCTCTGGATTTTGCATGTCCCATAAAAGTATCTTCTTTGGTCTTATCAACTCCACAGCAGTTTTCCTGGAATTAACGACCTTGCAACACTAATGAAGTCTCTCTTTAACAGTCCTGTTGCACCTGGTGGCATAATTTTGACCCGCAAAACTGAAGAACAGTTCCTTTATCATGAAGCGGCACTGAGAATACGCCAAGTAGTTGTTGATCTTAACTGCCTGAACTAACAAAGAAGTCAACCACACAGTATCCATATAAGACAACCACACAACTGAGCTGTCTTTCCAAGCTTCCCTGTTCTAACACTGTTATGGAACGGGATGTACTCATCGACCTACGACACCACTTGCTCATCTTCTAAAACATCCGACTCTATCTCCTTATTTGGTGATTAATTAGACTTTCCAATAACATTTTCAAAACAGGGAATACTAGCTAAAAGTTGTTTCCGCATCTCTTCTCTGAAGAAACTGCTCAAACAGTAGCCGCTCCAATGATTCCACTAACACTTTATGGCAATTCATAGCTATTGAATAGTTGTTTATCAGACATTACCTCATGCATTGAACCAGAGGAAATGATTTCACCTCCAAGCATATCTGCTAATCCTGTCCCCTCCATTTTCTTGCTTGCCAATCATCTTCAAATAGTCACAAACTAAATAGAATGTTCCAGTCATCAATATATGTTTCTGATATCAAGCAGGATCGTTCTACAAAAGGGGTGTACCTTCATGGATACACCCACGTCGAAAGTAATGATCACATACCTTTGTCATATTTCTTTAGTTGCCTGTTCTGAATATCTGAAGCATTTTGGACTGTCTTAAAATCAGAAATGCCTTTAAATATGATATGATAATAGTATCTAGTTATGAAGTTTAATGGCACCTCGCCAGCTAAGGAAACATAGCCTCCTCAGCCTGGAAGTTCTTGTTCTGTCTGGTTACTATAAAGACGAATGAGAATCTACAAGAGATTCTTCTGAAGAGCCTGTTGAATCTTCTTTTTACCAGGGAGCTCATACCCAGGACCATTTCTCTTACAAATATAGCACTCCGTGGGATTCTTTTCGTCTGGCTGGAGCAAGAAATCATCTTCCAGTTTTTATACCTAGCCAAAAAATTGGCAGAATATTATGTGATGGTGCCATCCGAGCGGGCGGATGGCAGACTGATTTCTGGATGATAAACTCTGTTACCGTTTATCGGATTGATTTGAAACTTCATAAGGACGTAACGTTATGCCAACAAGAATGTGCTTGGGAAGCTTCCACTGGCCATTTTTAGCTAATCTGCAAATGTCCGGACTAATTGAATATGCAAGACGGTTTATTTTCACACATCATTCACCACTGTTTCCAGAAAGCACTACATTTAGGTTTTACAGCTGATCTGGGACAACATACGAGTGTTTTTAACGTACTGCACTGTTTGAGGCCATGGCATGTAATTAGCATCCAGGATAGTGTTAATAAACAAGGGTGCAACTTCCTGCACCTTATGTATTGAACCAAGGTATGTTTCTCTCATACCTTTCACACCTTTCTCACTTAGATTTAAGGTTCTCTCTCTATAGTTTGGATTTGAAAGCGGTAAATCCTAGTGTCGTGGCATATAGATTTGTTTCAAGTCAGTTAACTTCAAGAGCTTCCTTTCTAGCATGACGTTCCTGTTGAGAATATCGCACACTTTAAGAAACACGAGTTTGTTGGATTCTACCAGACTGGAATGCTGTTTTATTTGATCCTCATTTGTAGTCCTCCATTGTTCCAGTATCTGCAAATATCCCAACCAATAGTTCTTGTGATACATGGCCTCTCATGTGAATAGATCTACACCACTAATCCTTCTGATGAGTGTTTGTCAGCTTTAGTTCAGCTTCTTTCAACGTCCCGCTCCTTCTGCTCCCCAACAACTCAAAGTTTGTTGTCGTTTCCATTGTCCATACACCTTTCACCTTGATTCCTGCCTTTCCTTCCTTATTACAGAAGATAGTCTGGCTGAAAAATTATATTGTTGGTTTCTTGTTTCAAATACTGAGGATTGGGTCACCGTTCCTGGTTTTAAGTGCCAAAGATTGTATTTATATGGTTGGTAAGAGTAGGGAAGGTGACCATAGTTGTTCTCATATGTACATGGTATTTGCCTACAGATGTCCTCCATTCAATTAGATTAATAACAAGAGACCCAAGGGCCTTGAAGTGTAGGTTGCAGGTGTACACGCTGGTCCATTCAACTGCTCCGCTCCATTGCACTGCATGTACAGGATGTGCGGGAGGGCTGGTTAGCTGTGGTTCTCAGGGTTATGGATCCCGTTTCGTGACTCCGGAAAATACAATCACCGACTTCTAGAGACAGTGGAACAATAACGTCCCAGTAGGGCCGTGTGACCATTGCCGCCGAGATTGAACTTCACCGTCTCGTCCCAACTAATTGTGTCACCAGTATGATGGTCTATAGCTCAATTTAGGAGTCTAGACAAAATAATTAAAATAAAACTATACAAATAATGGTACTCGTTTGTTAGTACGAGAGAGAAAATATATAGTACATACAACTAAGTTGGTGTCTTGTTAACGTGGATTCGTAAGAGGTACCTCACCGATCCTTATATATCTGCGAGGTATCCCTGCAATGGAGCGTTCTAACGAGGCTACTTATGTAATTTGATATAAACCATTACACCCCTAACAAAATATTATTATTACGAGAGGAAAGTGCCTCAGACGGACCTCCGTCACAGGAAAATGTCTTCAATGCCGAAGTGGTGGAAGAGAGCTAGCAAAAAGGGCCACTCTCTTGTTCAAACATATGCTAAGTGTGTAGTGTGAGTCCACCTAGTGAAATTATAATTAATGTGATGCACGCTGTATTACGTTAAGATGGGGCCGATGATTTCCATAGAATTCAACACCGCCATCTTATGTAAGTCCAAGATACTGTATTGGTAGTTGCCACTTTTATTTATGCGGTCCTTCTACTAGATCCTAAACTATCATTTAGTTGTTAGGTCCAGGTCCAGGCTTTTGGCCGCAAGTGGCAGGGATTTCTACCTATCTTTGCTACATGAGCCTGACTGGCGAAGATGCTCAGTTTCTGTATGGTCACCTTATGGAGCATCTCCCTCAGAAAGGCAGCGTGCGGACATGTTACAGAGTGACAGCTCCAGAATCATATAACGATCCTGTTACATATCACACCGCAACCACATACAACATCACTAGGACAAGTCATTGTTACATAAGCAATTGAAATGTGCATAAAAGTTTATGATGGGGAGTAAGAGACAGATATCCAACTATAGTGACCTTCCCGTGAGGGCGTGGTGGGTTCCAAGACCGCGCCCAGTAACTGTACAGAGTTAGATGAAAATATGTGTCCTATCCGTCACCTGGTGTGTCAGTGGCAGACCATGTGAGATCCGATCCCAGGGACTAACGTTTGCCTGTCATTAGGGTTAAGTTCCAAAATGCCCAGAGATGCACTGCTGGCCGATTAAAATAAATATAATGTTTTCGCAGTGCTTCCTACTTTGGCGGGGTTATCTATGCTAACTAGTATCCGAAAATATAGAGGGGCTGTATGCGAAATCCACACTTTGGTTTTCACCACTCGGAAACCCCAATAGTTTCCGGAGTCGGATCATGCCAACGTGGCGATGGGAGTTCCAGACAATTACTAAGCCTTGCGGCTGGAAGAGCGTAGAAAGAGACAATCACTCAATATAATAAGAGGCCCTAAGATAACTGACCAATTTTACACAATCTAGCCGGTGTGCAGTGTTACATATCCCCTACATCCGGAAAAGAGGCTTACACAAATGACTCCTAAGGAGTGGTTGACATTTAAACCTATCCTATCAAGCTAGAATAGCCAGGTTTAGTCGTCCACATGTCAGGTTCAAACAATGAGAACATGAACAGTGACCTCACTGTAAATTTGATGCTGGGGGTGGGGGGGGGGGAATGATGCAGATTTATTGTTGCTGTATAGTATAGCCTAGCATACTGCGGTCCTAGTATTTTATATAAAATAAACAAAACAAGTAACTGCTGCCATATATATAACCAACTATCACAGTATTGAGAATACTGTGATAACAATACAATACTGACAATAACAACAATAAATCAGGTTGTAGGACAAAAATAAGGATAATATATACATTGAAGATATAAATTATAAAATGCGGTCTCAGATGACCTGTAGGTACCTATTAGTCATCAGTATCTGTAAAGAAACGAATAAATACAATAATACAAAGATATAGCTAAATGAGAACCTATTAATCATCGGTACAGAAAAAGTTCATAAATCACTGTAGATGCTGCATCACAGATGAGGAACGCGAGATAGCACGATTCTGGAGTTGCTGGGAAATCTCCACAGGTGAACTGTTGATGCGGCTCACTCTCAAAGACGGTGAAGAAGAACGATTGTAGTTGTGGATGTCCACTAGATAGTCACAATAGCTTATACAAATAATTTAAACAGATTGATAAAAAGTTCCGTACTGTATTGGAAGTTTGAAAGCTGTGCGTAACATGAAGGGCTACAGTTGAAAGTTATAATTATGAAATGCATGTGCAACTTCTGTGTACACAATACCTGGTGCACTGCATAGCTCTTGCGGCATACCAGGCAATGTCCCACTAGACTGTGGCCTAAAAGTTAATTATCACACATGACATGCTGCGCAGAAATTACCACTTTTCAGCATGTTTCGGCAGATCTGACGAGTTGTCCACCCAGATTCACCACTTGTTCTACATACTGGAGAGGTTACATGTGGGCCGTGAGGCCCTTCCACAGGAAGGCTTCTCTAAGGTGTTGGAAGTGAGGGGCTCTTCTTCTATTTAGTTAGTTGCCCCAGGATTTCCATCCAAGGGCATACAAAAACTGAGATGTGGATGCTGCGATTGCAGGCCAGAGACTTATACTTATACTTATCATATACTACCCTTATGGGCAAGATGCCTGTAGATAGATGGCGACTACATTATGCTTATTGCTTAGTTAATTTGTTTCGAGGTAAAGGAAAGATAATGATTGTGTACTGGATCTTGCGTATACAAAAAATCTGACCAAAATGAATCTAGTTTATTTTTTAAGATATTTAGGCTTACGGAACTAACTACTTCATTTGGTAAGTTATTCCAACTATTCGTAATTCGGTTTGCAAAAAAGTTCTGCCTAATTAGTTCGTTACTTCGGTTCTTAGTGAGTTTAAAATTATGTCCCCGAGTGATGCTTTGCTTGTCTATCTCCAAGAATGGGCACTGAACACGATAAAGGCCATGAATGTATTTGTAAGTTTGAATCATATCCCCACGCGATCGACGGTAATAGAGAGAAGGTAGATTCAGATATTTTAACCAGTCTAAATAAGTATAATTTCTTATTGAGGGTATCATTTTAGTTGCTCTTCGCTGCACATTTTCTAGTGTTAGACTGTCCTTTTTTAACATGGGAGTCCATGGACCGTTCCCGTATTCAAGTATAGGTCTAACTAGTGAAGTGCCTTACTAGAGTTGAAGAGTCTAAATGGGTGAGAGACCTTCTTATCAGTCCTAAAATCTTATTAGCTTTTGAGACTTGGATTTAACAATGGATGCTAAATTTTAGTTGGTTGTCTACATTCAGACCTAAATCATTTATGACAGTTGTTTCTACCAGCTTAATATTTGTATCAAGAGAGTTCGTGAAGTATGAATGTTTAATATTAGCTGTAGCTAGATGCATAGCACAGCACTTGTCAGCATTTAATTTGATTTGCCAGATAGAAGACCATTTCGTCATGCGATTTAAGTCATCTTGTAGTTCTAGTGCATCAATTGATGATTTAATTTCTTTGTAGATTTTTGTATCGTCAGCAAACATGTTAATTGTAGAGCACTTAATTACATCAGGAAGGTCGTTTATGCAACAGATAAAAAGGAGTGGTCCTAGTACATTACCTTGGGGCACACCACTAATGACAGGAGTTTGAACTGATTTGCATCCATTCACGACAACTCGTTAGGCTCTGTTAGTAAGAAAATCCCCAATCCATTTTAGTAGGTTACCATGGATACCATATTTTTCTAGTTTAAGAAGAAGTCGTTTGGGTGGTACAGAGTCAAATGCCTTAGCAAAGTCTAGACATAGAGCATCGATATAGCTGCTGTGATCGATTGCATTTGACCATATATCTAAGACTCCAGTTCGCTGTGTGACACAAGAACGCCCTTTAATAAATCCGTGTTGATCTGGTACAATTTGGGCGGTTTGTTCAAGATGGCTTACAATATAGTCTTTTATAATGGACTCAATGAGTTTACAGATTATGGAGGTAAGGCTTATAGGGCGATAGTTATTAACCAAATGTTTGTTTCCCTTTTTGAAAAGTGGAGATACATGACCTAATTTCCAGATCAGAGGTAGCTTACCCTCTCTCAATGAACTAGTAAAAAGATGTAATAATGGGCAGACAATTTCAAGTTTGAGTTCCTTTAAAACATGGGGATAGATTCCATCAGGACATGCAGACTTGTTAGTTTTTAGATTATCAATTTTTTAATTATCATGTCACGAGTGACCTCGATATGATGTAATGGAGCATTGAAATGTCTACTGTTGAAACTAGGCAACTGACTGATATCTTCATCTGTAAAGACAGATGCAAAATATGTATTTAATGCATCTGCCTTTTCCCCGTCAGTTGTGGTTAGTGTGCCATCGGACTTCATGAGGTGACAAATTGTTTCGAGTTTTTATGTTGCTTTGTGCATATTTGAAAAATGCTTTAGGATTTGACTTTGCCTGATTTGCTAGTTTACGTTCAAAATCTCTTTCAGCTATTCGACATTCGTTTTTGGCCTGGTTTCTCGCTTTAGCATAATTTTTGTAGTCACTGCTACTATGAGAATTTCTCCATTTTTGAAATGCCTGTTTCTTGGTTCATAATTTTTCGAAAATACGATTGGTTAAGTATAATAATTTTTCCTGCTTATATTGAGGTCTAAATTTTGGTATGTATTCATCAGTTAATCGATTTATTTCCCTCATTATCTCCGACCAGTCATGTTCTATGCCCCCAATAAATTTTGAATCCCAGTCTATAGATTTAGCATCCTTGCGCATATTGTCATAATCTCACTTATATAGTATATAATGTGACATGGTTGGAGATTCAATTACATAGCATGAGAATGTAAATGTTAATGTTGAGACTTAAGAACTGAAATCCGAGAGGCACTACGCGGTTGTAGGTAACCAACAGTCAGTAAGCAGTTGCCCACACCTTGTACTGCTCTGTCCACACAACCTACCACATGCTCTCTCTCATCGAAGTGTGGTCTCGATTCTTGGTTCTGCACTCCATGTATACTACTCGTGACATCATAGGCAGGACGCTCAGCCAATCAGAGAGCGATCTGTAGCCAATCAGCGTGCAGCTAGAAAGGGCGAGGACGCCATCACGTGATGGTCATCCTCCCCATTCATTTAGTACATACACACGTTTATGACGCTTTCACCATTTTGAAAATAATTTCCAAGGCGCTAACATGAATAACCCGGCCATTTCTGGTCAGATTTTTAAAAGGTTAACAGTTTTAGAATCCTCGTTTGATTCCGGTCCCGATACGCATTAGTAACGACGAGAATAATGTAATTTAAATAAATTACGTGCACAAACCCAGTACACTATTATGCATTCTCTCCCAACTCCGACACGTGTTGTCAGGGAAGCGCTGATGCGCGCGCATGATCTCACAGACTTACACGTTTCACAGAAACCTCTCCCACATGGCCCTATACACGCGTACTATCCTACTCATGGGTGTGTGCTCGGAACGTACCCGGAGTGGTCATCCCGTACCCAGCTGAGCTGGGATGGTCTGTAGCCATCCGGCTAATCAGCGCTACACCACTCCCTCCTAGTTTGACACCCGTGGCAAACGATACCGTATCGCGGATCGAAAGCGCGGGAACACGCTAGGCGAGAATCATAGGTTTCTCGAGTAGGCGCGTAGCCGAGAGGAGTAGTGACGTAAGAGACGTAGTTTATCAGAGAAGAGCACCCAAAGGTGTGAAAGAGTTTGGGAGGGCGGCATACTATGATTTGGATTTTTGGCCTGGTATTTATTTTTCCAGGCCTTTTCTTTTTTTGTTTTAATATTGTGGTGAGTGCTTTTTATTTGCTTTACTACCATGATTTAGCTAAAACAATAGCTCGCATGGGCATTCTCTTGGGTGGCAGATAATTAAATTTCCGTCGAGAACGCCCAAGCTCCAACGTACCTAAATGAAGATATATAATATATAAAAATACATATTATGTATTTATATACATATCACAGTAATCACAAGTACAGTAATTATGTATGCATGCCGAATATATGAGGGTGTGCATACAGTGCGGCCTGTTTGGCGGGTTCACGCGGATAGCTCTCGCCATCCACATATTCGTCTTGTTACACTAAAACAAAAAGAAAAATAATAAGAAAAATAGTATATATAATAATAATACTTAGTTTATCAGGCATGATAGTTATAAAGACATATTCGTTGCGGTGTGTTGTGTACCTACACCGCACACGGTGTGTTTACAACATAGGAATCTGCAGCGATTATTTGCTGAGACACAACTATGCAGTAATTTGCATAGCTGTGTAGGATGACTGTAGTTTTACTGCATCCATGACAATAATGGCCACAAGTGTCTGCTGAAAAGTTACCATAGCGGGTCTGGGTACCACGATCCGAATATGCCGGTCATGGCGGGTGATCCACTGGTGCTGATACTATGTTGCCTATGTTAATGTTCTCTGTGCTCAGGTTTAATGAAGTTACGGATAAGTTTATTAATGTACGTGCGGAGGTGGTGACGATAATGTTGGGTGTCCTGATCGTCACTGGTTCCGAGGTTGCTGTCATCACCGTGGTGGTTGCTGTGGTGGTGGTGGCGCTTGTGAGTACACTATACACCCTTTGGCCTTCCCGGTGTATTTCTACACAGGATGCAGCCTAGGCTAGGTGCCTTTCTGTATATGCCTGAGATTAAGGACCATGGCCCATGGGAGGATAACCTAGTTAACCTCAGAATGAGCAGATACAGTAATGGATACCCATTAAATGGTCCTCTTAGCGAGGGCTCCAAGCTCGGCATAGATCGTACTATGAAGGTGATGCCTACAAGACATCATTTTAGCAAAAGGCTGTATCCTGGCATAGATCGTTCTATGAGGTCATCAAACTTTCGGTGTACTGGGATCATGACTGAACACTGTCTCCAGTCCAGCAAGTAACAGGTCACGCCCTCTCGCACATATACCCTCCTGCTTCCCAAAGAAGCACTTTTCATGTTCACAGAAGGCATGACTCGCCATACGAATGCTTGTTATGGCCTGACTGTACATTGAGCCATCTTGACCACTCATAAACAAGAACGGATTGATGAACTGACATGATCAAGATGACCGGCCAGCGACCCAGTCGATAACGATCACCATCTGAGCTCATGCTCAGGGGCAACCGATGGTCTGATCCGTATCTATCTGCCACCAGTATATGAACTTTGACCTGCAGGCCATCTCTAGTAAACACAGCGAATTCTAGTCTGCTAGAGATGTCCTGGGTGTGGACTATCATCCACGTACCACGCATGTCCACTTACTATTATCAAGTTCAGCAGCCTGAACAATCCGCCGACTAGACGGTACCACAGTAGGATGTTAATTCATCCTTCATTAGACACGGAGGCCTTCAGTATCTCCTTTGCACTATACAGCACCTTGTTGGTTTATATGTCCTGAGCCCACTGCCGCCTGTTGCAGACACCCTTCGAGGAGCCTATCCCTCTTGGTATCTGCTGGGTGCTGCCATGGTGATGTGCGAAGGTGTTGCTCCAGTGATTGCGGATGGTTTTCTTATTTTCGTGGCCTGAATAAGTCTACTTGCGGATGTTCTGGGTACCACTTGGATGTCGGGATGGTGGACTAAACGACCCTTCCCCGAGTATGGTCTGTCCGGCGTGGTAGCTTTTCGGATGGCAGGATCTATAGTTGCGATAGTGCTGTGCGTGGGTGTCGGAGTGCTGGCATGGGGTGCAGAAGTGGTGATGGTTGTTTCCGTGAGACTTATCTCCTCATCGATAACTAAACTGGAAGGTGATATGGAATCGTCCGAAATGTCCTGTAATACTGGATCATGAATTTTCACTAGTGTGGTTATTACTACCGATATGGGCTGTCCGGTCACTGATGTGGATGGTGTTGCGGTGTTGAGTGTTGCCGGTGTGGTCACTGAGGGTGCGACCGGTGCAGATACTGCAGTTGGTGTTGATGTCGATGCTGCAGGTGCTGCTGGTGCTGATTTTATGGGTGCTGCCGGTGTTGTGGTGATGGCTGCTGGCATGGTGCTGATGGCGGCTGGTGTGGTGGTGATGGCTGACCATGTTGCTGGTGCAGATGCGGAAGCTGTTTGCGGATGTGGTGAGTCAGGTTGATGCCTTTTCGTCCATTTAGTTTTGGCCATCTTTCCAGTCGGAATCAATACAATAGGAAGTTTACTTTCCAAGCGAGGCTCGATGATGTCTAGGTCCTCATTTTGTTCATCAGGTTTTAAAGTCATGACTAACACACGATGCTTGTAGGATAATGTGTGTGTAACACTGTACTGAGTGGTGGAATATAAGTATCTGCAGTCCGAACAATATGCTCTTTGTAGTAGATGGTCACGATTGATGTGTAGTGTCAGATCCGAGTTCCTGGAAAATGCATGCTTGCACGGCTGTCTGTCATATAAGGTTTAAGTACACAGATATTTCTTGCCAGTGTTCACAGGTGCTGATTCTTCCAAGCTGTCGGACAACGTGAGATCTTCCACAAGCGACATAATACTTCCGCATGGTTGTTATATGTGGGACTGCACACACCTAACTAAACTTTTCCTAACTTTCCTAACTTTTCATAATACTTTCCTGGCCAATTATGACATGAAAATTAATAATAAGTAAGAACAGTAGAATTTGGTTTGCGACACGAAAATGGCCTAATGCCTCATCTTCCCCAGTGTCGAGTTCGAAGGGAAGATGAAATTTCTGTGTGCGTTTTCCTCCTTTGATACTTTTTGGTGACGTCACAGGAGGGCGGATGACCATGCCCGAAAGGTCCAGAGTGATTCACGGTCACCCTTATATAGACTTACTTAACTTTCGTTCTCCTGGAGTCCAATTATATATTCTCTTCGTAAAAAGAAGGTAAATATATATATATATATATATATATATATATATATATATATATATATATATATATATATATATATATATATATATATATATAAGGAAGGATAGTCGCTTTCATCTCTACTCAGCAGAAAATCAGGTCTCCGATCAACGTTAAAATCTGGAACTATTTATTCCTGTGGACGCTCACCTTTTAATTAGTGTGATGCGGTTTTTCAAGTTGGATGCTTATAAACTCACTTGTTCAAATTTCAGACTGGAACGCCCCATGGGGTGTGGGAGAGTGTGATGATGTCAGCAGCCATGACTCCGACTCATCACCTCTCGCCTACTCCATCACGTTGTGGTAGCTTCGTGGGACGGTGGTTCTCTTGTTTATAGCCTTTGATCCAATTTACCAGAAAACAGAAGTGTTGATCACGTGATTCTTGTTTTGAAAGCACGTGGTTGATCAGAAACTTAGGTAATTTGTATATGTGTGGAGATTTGATACTGCTGACTGTACGTATTTGATGCGAAAAAGATGCGTCTCATTCTGTGTATGTATGATTACCGTATTCTGTGGCTGTAGTAGTAGAAACATCCTACAGCTGCAATAAGACCTTCGTCGCTTTTGCCCACTGTGTCTTGTTCTCAGCCAAAATCCTTAGCTTCCTCAGGTCCATTCTTGACTTGAGTGTACCTAATCCTGCTTTCTTGAGGTCACCTCGTAGCACGCTTAGCAGATTTAGGCAATGACGTCCTCTCCTGGCTTTGTATTCGCTGGCACCGAGTAGGGTGATTTCCAAGGCTCTCTGGGCTGGTGTGTCTTCTGGCATCCTTAGCACATGGATTTGGTCTTGTGGAGTTTCCCCACACAGATTTCAATGCAGCAGCCAGGTAACAGGTGAAGAGCACAGGGGATAGGCCATCTCCCTGTGGGGAGCCGATTGATGGCTCAAACTCTACGGACTTCACTGACTTAACTCGTACTTTCACCATGGTGTCTGCAAGCAGTAGTCTCACTAGTCGTAGCTCATCTTCATTGCAACTGGCCTGGCGTAGTACATCTAGGATCTTTGAGCGTTT
This sequence comes from Chaetoderma sp. LZ-2023a, assembly GCA_034401795.1. Taxonomy (NCBI): domain Eukaryota; kingdom Metazoa; phylum Mollusca; class Caudofoveata; order Chaetodermatida; family Chaetodermatidae; genus Chaetoderma; species Chaetoderma sp. LZ-2023a. Next base: position 51,379,892 of record CM067365.1, read on the forward strand.
AATTGTGTCGAAGGCTCGTGATATGTCAATGCCCATTTTGGGTGAAATCCCAGTATTTGGACATGACTACCGACACAAGCATGCATTGAGCCCATACAATGTCTGCACAGCTGCGTTCACGTTTGAAGCCACTTTGACATGATCCGGTGAAGTAATCGATCTTGTCTCGGATGCAGCATAGAGTAACATTGGATAGGATTTTCCATATACTGTTAAGGAGCACAATGGGCCGCAGATTGGCTAGGGGCCAGGTGGCTTCTTGGGCTTGTTTTGTGCGATAAGGATGTCTTGGCCTACAATGTCGATGGGAAGGTGGTGCATAAAAGCTGAATTGATTATGTGCGTGATCAGTTTTGAGATAATGTCACTTGCATATTTGAATAGTTCATTGCTCAAGCCATCAGGTCCAGATGCACGTCCATTTTTCAGGGCTTTAAGTGCCTTCTCAACCTCTGCTGTATTAATTGGTGTTAGTAGTGGCCTGGGGTCTCCTGAGAATGGGTGCAAGGGCTCATCATTGTGGTCAGTGAACTGCTCCTTGAACCATTCTCGAATTGCCTCGGCCTTGCCCTGGTAAGTCCCGATAAAGTGTCCTTCAGAGTTGTGTTCTGTTGACAGTTTTACTATGAGAGGGTCGTCAGTATACCCAGTTCTGTTGTTTTTTAGAACACCTATGGTGCTAGTAGCTGATGATTCCATAGATATCAGTATTTTGGCTAGGGCTTCGTTTAGGTCGGAGCTGACGTCGATGTTAGCTATCTGCTCCCTGAGGGCCTTTTTGTATGACATTTGAGTGTCAGTGTTGCTGATGAGCTTGGGTAAGTTGTAGGTGACTCTACCCTCTTGCCTGGTATGGCGTTTATACATTAGGTAGAGCTGGTTCATATGGAGGCGTGTAATGACTGGCTTTTGGTCAGAATTGATGTCTGTGCCTCCATAGGAACGAGCATCCGGAAGTAGGGATTTTGCTGCTGTCTTGCATAGTATGAAATCTATTTGGTTGAAGACAGCTTTTGTAGCCTTAGACCTTTTGGGGCTTTGCAATCAGCAATGTGTCCAGTCCATGTTGGCTGGTGGTGGCCTGGGTGTTTGAAAGTCGTATTTGTGGCAAATAGGCCATTGGAACTAAGGAATGCCACCAGTGCCTCTCCATTGCTGTTGCATGTGCTCTCTCCATATGATCCCATGCATAAGCCAAGTCCTCAACTTTTGTCCACAATGCCGAGTTTACCCAGCTTGGAGTTGAAATCGCCACACATGAACAATTGCCATCTAGCTGGGATAGTAATGGCAGAGCTCAGTCTGCATAGAAGGAATCTAATATAGCTGGATTCTCTTTGGCCCTTTCGGTAGTTGGCCCATATGCATTGACTATGCAACACTTAATGGTGGTGCGCTTTCGCGTTGGTATAGCCAGGTCGATAAATGCAACGCGATCACTGACGTATCCAAAACTAATGACATCATCCAATACCCTTGGTCCGGTTACGAAGCCTAATCCATTGTAAGTGGCCTGTTTTTGCTCCATGAGTACTGGCTTATGGCCTGTCTGAAGTTGCTGCTCTGAGTGTTTAGCTACTTTAGTCTCTTGAATGCATGTGACATCGATTTTATAGTGTTCACAGTCTGCATCTAAGGTTTGCCTCTTTGATGTTGCAGTCAGACCACGTTCATTCCACGTAGCTATGATAAGCTCCTGGGAAGATTGCGTTGTCCGAGGATGTCGGGCACAGTTTCTTGTTAGAAGGTTAGCCATAGTCAGAGTTGCCTCTGTATGCGAATGTCAGCCCGCAATCCTTGATGACTTAGTTTCCCAACAAAGTTGGTACTTATGGAGGAGACCGGCGTGGAGGTGTCATTTTTCTCCCCCTCCTCCTGTGTATGGTGTATATATTTCAGCTCATGCTGGAATATGTACACCTCCTCCTGTGTTTAGTGTATATATTCCAGCTCGTGTTGATTGTCGGCTGGAATTTGTAGGTAAGAGAATATTTGAAATACTCTACGGTGTTATACTGTCAAAGTTTTGATGCTGCTTCATCAGCCTGAATGCTAATGATTTGTATATGCGGTAGAACAGTTGTGTTCTTAATCAAAATTAGGACAGTATAGCTGATGGTAATTTATTGTCTGGTTTAAACAGATCCATACTTGCGGAGGCCAAGTTTACTGACTCCATCAAGCTGGACTATATTTACCGGGTAGGCAGACTGCCAAGCATCCGCCTCTATGGGTAGTACTAGTTTCACTTCACCTAGACCAAATTTAATTATTACGGTACAGCTCGGAAAGTGCATGTCCCAGTTTACAGTTTACAATGTCGTCGTATGGAGATTGTGAAACAGTCATCCTAAGTATCTGTGTCTCTGTTATGTTGGTGAACTTGATTGATATGTGTGGCTGCTTATCTGCAGATTAATCTTGCGCTGTCATGAAGTGTCAAAGTTTTATTGCAGTTGGGGTAGGGGCACTGCGGTGCTTGCGGTGTCAACTTTATTGGGCATGATGTATTTCACTCTGTAATGGCCGAGTCCTTAGAACGGGACAGAGTTACTTTAGAGTGTGGATGACCATGATGGTTGCTGTCGTACTTGAATCAGTCCATTATCGAATTTCAGTTTCGGTAGCAAAATCCTACTCATTACCGACGACAGACTGCGGTCATCTTGCTCTCTTAATAATGTGATTGAATGTTTGACATTTAGCTATATTTTATGTACGACGTTTCCATGGGGGCGGGGGATCCTTGTAGCGTGTACTGGCTGCGATGCTTTTTCTCCTTACCGTATGATAAATTTTCCGTATTACCAGAAAAGGAGCCGCTTGCGGAAAATGTTGGCTCGTGCTGATGATGATAGTGTTCTGTTGTAGGGAAGTCAGGGCTGCTGTATGACGCTGGCATAGTGTGCAGTGGGCAGATCCAGTTTTCCAAGCTGAGGAATGCCGATTCTGTTGCTTTTGTGGAAAAGTCGGGTTGCGGTGGGTTATGAGCTCACCGCATTCATGCTGTAGGGAACACTGCGGAAAAAGGTGTCTAACTATTTCTGTTACAAAAGTTAGGTGCATGCTGTCTATACTATTGGTGGTGTTGAATGTCTTCGTCATACTCTCCATAATCGGGTATGTATGCAGTATTCGCGAGATGAAGAATTGACATTTCAGCCTTGAGGGTAAGTGTGTTTTGTATGCTCCTGGCTTTCTGTATCTTGGTGTGATGTTCTGACTGCTCCGGCTCCGGGGGGGTTTGGTAGGGTGGCATTGGTCGGGATGACCTTTGGATGGGGATGGACATCACCCGTTACATGATGATTGGTACTCTGTCATAGTTTTTAAGTACCAGGAATATTCGAGCCGAGAGTCTGCTGAACAGGCTACTTCCCCGCCCACCACCAGTCATGGGGGTGACTGCGGTGTGAGATACCACCTCCTCTGAAACAGCTGACTCTCTCATATCTGAAGATTGACAGTCAACAGACGAAAGTGGAGTGTGAAATGGACAGGGCGTGTGATGTCAGAACTTGGTGCGGAGACGAGGGACGCTAGCTGGAGTGGGGTGGTGTTGCAGATGCGGCTTGGAATGGGGGTGGTCGCATTGCACCCTTCGCCCATCCCGGTGTGTTTCCCTGTCCCCGCCATGCCAGACGGATGCCCAGTTCTTCACACAGGATGCAGCCTAGGCTAGGTTCCTTTCCGTATATGCATGAGATAAAGACCTGTCCAAGTTAGTGGGACATAATCCGGGGCAGAGTCAAGGTGCACCCTGCTGACTCCCGACCCGGGTGGACACAGTACTGGATGCCAATAAAGTGGTTGTCAGATCATCTCTGGACGTCATTTTAGCAAGAGGCCCCGCATAGATCATACTAGCCAGGTCAATCATCCTGCGCATACTTGGGATCACAGACTGCTCCACCCATCCAGCAAGTGACAGGTTACACCGTCTTATGCACATACCCTCCTGCTTCCCAAAGAATCACTTTTCATGGCCTCTTACCACAGGAGACATGACTCGCAATACGAATGCTTGCCATGGCCTGATTGTACATTGAGCCATCTTGACCACTCATAACCAGCAACGGGTTGATGAACTGACATGATCAAGATGACCGGCCAGCGACCCAGTCGATAGCGATCACCATCTGAGGTCACGCTCAGCGGCAACTGATGGTCTGATCTGTATCTCTGTCAACAATATACGAACTTTGACCATTTCCCCTGGCCTTGTCTGCAGGCCATCTCTAGCAAACACAGCGAACTTCTAGTCTGCCAGAGATGTCCTGGGTGTGAACTATCATCCACGTACCATGCATGTCCACTTACTATTACCAAGTTCAGCAGCCCAAACAAGACGCCATCCGAGGGCGTACAAAAACTGAGATGCGGATGCTGCGATTGCGAGTCAGAGACTTAAGAACTGAAATCCGAGGCACTACTGCGGTTGTAGGTAACCAACAGTCAGTAAGCAGTTGCCCACGCCTTGTACTGCTCTGGCCACACAACCTACCACTTGCTCTCTCTCGTCGAAGTATGGTCCCGATTCTTGGTTCTGGGCTCCTTTTATACTACTCGTGATGTCATAGGCAGGATGCTCAACCAATCAGAGAGCGATCTGTAGCCAATCAGTGTGCAGCTAGAAATGGCGAGGACGCCATCACGTGATGGACATCCTCCCCATTCATTTAGTACATACACACGTTTATGACGTGATCTAACCTTATCTTATTATTGAAATTGGAATTCAGTACAAACGCTATTTAGTGGGAAATTAATGATGGATGCTGACCACAAAATTAGATGGAGACTTCGGTTCCATCCAGCCAATTAAAAAAAAATCCAATATGGTCACCAGCCCAAAACTTTTGATTGGTCCATGACAACAATGTTTTATCAAGGATCTCCTGAACAAACTTTTATCACCCTTAGTTATCGAAGAAATTAAATCTTATGACTTTTATCCAGATACATACAGCTGTTCCCGAGATGTCATTTTCGAGAACAAGATGGCCACTGGAACAAGGTGGCTGCTGAAAAAATTGACCAATCAAATTTCTGCATAAGATCTGAAGCATACCACTCTAGCGCACTTCCAGCCGAGTTTGCTTGAAATCGGCCAAGTGGTTAATGAGTAAGCGTTTAACTGATTTCCTGAAATTTTCAGAAAACCCAAGATGAGCTACGGAAAAAATTATCAATCAAAATTCTGTATACAAGTTCTGAAACATGCCACCGTAGTATTTTTCCAGCCAAGTCTGGTTGACATTGTCCAAGCAGTTAATGAGGAGTGGCATTTTAAACGGTTTCTGCGCCATTTTTCAGAAAATTCACATAAAATACAAATTCTGAAACATACCATTCTAGGGTGCTTCAAGCCGAGTTGACTTGAAATCATTCAAGTGGTTAATGAGGAGTAGGCTTTTAACTGATTTCCAGAAATTTTCGGAAAACCCAAGTTCGCGGCCACAAAAACTGACCAGTCAGAATTCTTGTTAGAAGTATTAAAGCCTACCAGACAGACTAATCGTTGTGCGAATTGTACGTATTTACTATTTAATAAACATGCTGTTGAATATTTTAAAACCAATTTGACTGAGCATTGTTGCTGCCATAGGCAACAGCATAGTCAAATTAGTTTCAAAACATTCAACAGCGGCTTACACATATAGTTTTCTGGAAATTAATAGTCAAGAAGCGCAGGGATCGATCAATCCCAACACGAGCGAGGTGTGGGTGGAGTTTAGCTAGAGATTTGGCGAGGCATAGAAAACCTCCATTGAGCAAGTTCTTCAAACCTGACCTGATAAAATTACAATACAAAACAATAAAATGTATTTACGTGACGACTAAATTTTTATTGTATGTAAAATCACAAATAATTAATAAAAGTTACAAAATCATCACAGATTTGCTTCTATTGCTGCGAACAATACAGAACTTTCATAATTTAAGGCAGTTTTTGGACAATGTGAATAATATTTTAAAATTATAGAATTTAACAATCTGTGAGAATCGATTAATGGTACCTTTATGCGATTGATCAAATCAGTAAATTATCACTTGGTTCATTATTCATGTGTTTTTGCTAAGTGCAATTATTGATTTGAGTAATCACGATCAATTATTTTAAGCATGATCGTGATTACGTGATTAATCAGCCTACAAAAGCATATCAAAGACTAAAACTGCAATGGTGTTTAGAAATATCCATGTGTAGGCCAAGAGAAAACTATTTTTGAAAATGTATTGCTAGAATGCCTGGCTCGACTCTCAAGCCAGTCATTCCAGCGATACATTTTCAAAACAGTCTTCTCTTGGCCTCTAAATGGACATACAATCGCTGAGCAAAATGTCAATTTCCTTGACCTATTGCGTTAAAGAGTTACGCATTGTGCCACTCGCATGGTATGACTCGCATTGAGTGACTCGATCACAGGAACCAACAACGTTTGAGCCTATTGGTCAGCAGTTAGTAAAATTTTACAAAGAAATTTCCAATGAAATTTTACGCCTGATCAAAATCTTTTCAATATTTTAGTGGATGAGGATTTAAATTGATGGTGAAGTACCGATACAACTTAGAAATAAGATTAAAATATACATTCAAGTGATGAGATTTAGAATTTATGTGCATTCAAAACATTGATGCAAAATGACGGTCATGCATAGAAATAATAGGCTAAGCATTTTGGGTTATGGTCAAGGGTTCCGGATCAATGTTGATGAACCAAGTCTATAATTCAATGCTAAAAACACACACAATATACTATATAGTGCTGACATGGTGTTTTTCTACAGGTATTAGGAAATTGTGGCCTGAATCTACATTCTGGTTACCGTACATACTATTACACAATCTAAAAGTACTAAAATCAGGATAATGCCACAAGTCACACCTCATGCTCCATCTTTGCTTAAGAGGTAATTTGCATAATAATAATGTAAATTAAAAAAATAATACTCGTGAGTAGGGTATATAATTAAAATCTCATAAAAGCAACATAATCATGATTGCGATAAATTTCATCGACCTCTGACTAGACAGGCGTTGATGTAAAGGTGTTAAAAGTTGGAATGTTATCGTCTATATAATATATGATATAAAATTATCGATTGACATGTAATTATTTAACAAATCAAATACTAAATAAGAATATGAAAGTGTTTTCCATTGACTGGCAGTTAATTATCAGATGAAAGCAAATCAATTAGTGTTACAAATTTAAAATTATTATTTATACATAATCTTAACAAAACAATATAAGTATACAATTCTTAACAAAAACGTGGTTAGCTAAAAAGAATATTGGTGCCATAAAATCTGTGAAATGCACACACTTTTATTGACCATTTAACAGGTTAAAGCGGTGAATACTGGGTTTTGCGAAGGCAAGTAAATGGACCATCCAATCAAGTTTTAATTTAGCACTGGAATGCTTATTGAGCCAGTCATTCTCGTGATAAATAATAACAAATGGTCCTCTCTTGGCCTGCAAATGTACAATCAACAAGAGCACTGCAGAGGCCAGTGTTTGTCGCCTTGACTATTAAAGGATTAGCACTTTAACACTCAAGTCGGACAAAAATGTTTTCTGCAGTGCTCTTTGACAATGTCCATTTGCAGGCCAGGAGAAGACTATTTTTTATTATTTATGACTGGAATTTGCAAGCCAGTCACTCCAATGATAAAGTTTCAAAGATTTTCTTCTCTTGTCCTGCAAAGTGACATTTCCTATGACCACTGCAAGGAGCCATATTTGGCTGATTTGAGTTTTAAATGATAGTTAGCAATCACCATCTTGTCAGACATCAAACCTTTAACCCACAAATTAGTTCCACAAAAATTTCAATTTTCTCATAAAATATCTATTTGCAGACCAAGACAAGACTATTTTTGAAAATTTACCACTGGAATGACTGTCTTGAAATCAAGATAGTGAGATATTGGTGTTGGGAAGTTTAACAAATTTTAAACTTAATAATTTAATTCATGAACAAAATCAATAATTAGAATATAATAGTTGTGACGTTAATACATTAAAAATTAACATTTTATAAGACTGTTAAAATTTAACAAACATTTACTAAATTTAAAAAACTTTGATAATAAGCAGACAGGATATGCATGTTAAACCCTTTTTCCAGCTGTAAATACCACCGTGATATTTAACCCTTTCACCGATGAACTCCCCCATATCTCATTTTGAAGGCAACTATACATTAAATCTGTTAACTATTTTGATATTAATTTAACTGGAAACCATTGCTGCCTTAAGCAGCAACGTTCAACGTTTTCCAGTCAAATTGATTTCAAAATATTCAACAGAATAAGTTTTATAACGTAAAGTATATGCTTTTTCCAGGATTTTTCTGTGAAACAGTTAACAAGAGGCTTAACTGATTGCAGTGTAACACACATGTATGCATTATGCATGCACCCATTGTTGGGGGGGGGGGGTGTAGTGTAGTGTAGTGTTAACATGTCCTAATGGGTGATGATATTATATAATCCTGCCACCAAATCAGGCTTTATGGAAACCTTTTTGACACGACTTGAGTTGATTTCTGACAAGAACAAAAAACCTTTTTCGGACAAGGGCAAGAAAATGGACACATATAATAGTTGGTTTGCGTTTTCCCCTTATTTTCAATGTGGAGGCACAGAAACCAAACAATTAATCAAAGCGACAATTTTTTATTTCTAGCTTTGCTCCACCCATTTTTGGCTAAGCTCCACCCATTTCTAGCTAAGATTACACATTTCAAGCTAAGCTCCACCTATTTCTAAATAAGCTCCTCCCATTTCTAGATAAGCTCCACTAACTTTGTACACCTGTAGGAATCAGTTTTAACACTTTGTATCCTGCCGCACCAGAATCTCTATTTCAAGGTAACTCTACAGGGAAGCCGTTTGAATATTTTGAAGCTAATTTAACTCGGAGTCGTAGCGCCAAGTCAAATTAATTTCAAAATATTCAACAGAATGTTTCTTAAATTGTAAATCCACCAAAGACATACTATTTATACATTTTCCTAAAAGATTTTCATGGCTTCATGATAGAATTAACGTACTTTTGTGAATGTTATACGCTGTTTTTTGCTAATTTTACTCAGGGTAAGAATGGGGGTGCACACTATGTATTAACATAAACTTTATCACATTTTTTTGGCGCCAAATTTTGGGCCAGAACGGCATCCCGGACATAAAATTCAGCCTAATAATGTGATATCAGGAAAGAGTAACTCTATTTCCTATTGCCATATTGTAATAACCAATATTGTGGACTATAATGTCTGTAATAATTGTATTCTATGTAATATATTTATAAATCTTAAGTGTATCATTCTTAAATGATGTAATAAAACTCAAACTAACAATTGTAGTAGTTCCGACTAATATAAAATGATCCAAAACGGTGCAAGAATTAAAATAAGGTTAGAGCGCTTCTTATGTTTGCGGGCCAAATTAAACCTTTTTTGTGATTGGAGACATTCCACTGAACTATATAATGACTGGAAGGCGGTCTTCTAAATAACAAGAATTCCGCGGAATTAAATATCTCGCCTCTCTCCTGTTTGTCATAGTTACCTTTACATTTGACTTTCTGCCCTCAATGTTATCATGCTGCTTCCTAACATTATAGGTAACCATGTATCCAAGTTTAGTTGGAATAGGCTTAACCAATCCTGAAATATAAGCTGACAAGTTTTGCTAAATGCAAAAACTTAATGTTGAAATAACAGAGGTCTGTATCAATATCACAGTGACCTTGACCTTTGACCTTGTGATTCTAACCTCATCAGGCTGCTTCATATCATTATAGGTAAACATGTATCCAAGTTCAGTTGCAATAGGCGTAACCAAGCCTAAAATATAAGCTGAGAAATTTTGCTAAACGCAAAAACTTAATGTTGAAATAACATTGTTCTGTATCAAGGTCCCAGTGACCTTGACCTTTGACCTTGTGACCCCAACATCATCATGATACTTCCTATCATTATAGGTAACCGTGTATCCAAGTTTAGTTGCAATAGGCTTAAGCAATCCTGAAATATAAGCCAAAAAGGTTTGCCAAATGCAAAAACTAATGTTGACAGTTATGTATCAAGGTCACAGTGACCTTGACCGTTGACCTTGTGACCCCAACATCATCATGCTGCTTCCTAAAATTATAGGTAACTAGGTATCCAAGTTTAGCTGCAATAGGCTTAACCAATCATGAAATATTATCCGAGAAGTTACAGTGACCTTGACCTTTGTTCTTGTAACCCCAACATCATCATGCTGCTTCCTATCACTATAGATAACCAAGTTTAGTTGCAATAGGCTTAACTAATCTTGAAATATAAGCTGAGAAGTTTTGATAAATGCAGAACCTTATAATGTTGATGCCGTCACCGTCGGAAAAGTGATCCATGTCTCGCTTTTTCTGCTTTGTAGGCGAGACAATAAAATATTAAAAGATTATACCGTGACCTTTGACACACACACACACATACACCCATAACCTTGACCTCATGATGTCTGCATCAGCATGCTGCTTCCGTTAAATGTATATGTCCATGTATCCAAGTTTGGTTCCAATTGGATCAGGCATTGCTGAGATATAAGACAATAACTTTTGTTTAACGCAAAAACTTAATGTAAAATATTAACAAAGATTATACTGTGACCTTTGACCCCTGTAACCTTGACCTCATGGTCTTTCTATTGGCGGGCTGCTTCCTTTTGATGTACATTAGCATGCACCCAAGTTTGGTTCCAATTGGATCAGGCATTGCTAAAATATAAACTTAATCTAAAAGTTTACGCCGCCGCAGTCGCCGCCGGAAAAGTGATACCTATGTCTCGATCCTGCTTCGCAGGCGAGACAAAAATGGATTTTGTAATGTCGCAAATGTGCATAACGAAAAATAATATGATATTTTGTACAGATGTTTTTAAAACAATCTGAGCAATAATTTCACTATTTCCTAATCAGCAAATGTATTCAGCAGTATATTTATTGGCGAGATCTTTTTTCACTTGAGCCATTTCATTTGGGACGATATTATGATAATTAGTTGACGATTATATCCAGTATAATGATTATCGCCAGTATAATGACTATTTCTCGCTCAAAGATAGTTTCGTGCGTCCTATTACGGTTAAAGTATGGAATAAACCAGTTAATATTAACCCTTTAATGGTCAGATTTATTCAGTAAAATCTAAATATTTGCTCAATGAATTTCCATTTGCAGGCCAAGAGGATTATTTTTGAAAATTTACCACTGGAATGACTGGCTCGGTTATCAAGCCAGGCATTTCAGTGGTAAATTTGTTAAAATAGGCTCTTGGCCTGCAAATGGCCATTCCTCAAGATGACTGCAGAGGCCGGTTTTGGCCGGCTTGACCATTAAAGAGTGAATAAAAAATAAACATATTTAGCCGATAACCGAATATTATTTTGCATTTAGTGGTAGAGTTACCAGTTTTCGTTCCTCAAAGGAATATGGTTGCGATATTTCTGAACTATAACTGCATGTTATCCATCTGTATAAGGTTTTTTTGGCTCATGTTTTGTCAAATTTTTTCATGCGTGTGATCTATTAGGGCAAATAATATACAGGAAAGTACGGTACATCATTTTGATTGGGACGTCAGCTAGCAAGTGACATATTTTGATTATGGCATCTCCTCATTGAGTGCCAGATCAGATCACTCCATTCGAGGACAACAGAGAGAGGGACTGATAGATAAACAGACAGCAGTTTGATCCCTATGCTGAGCTTTCCACCACAGCCTCCCTAGTACGATGAATAATAACCAGTAGGAGTACTACGTTGTCAAATAGAATGACTTATATATAACGATAAACAAGTTACAATAACAATTCAGCAGTATAATTATTACCTGGACGCAATGAATTATCGCAGGTAGTATTCAGGTTTGTGACCTAATCACTCTGCGTAATTACTCCCTAAATATACCTTTAGTGATCAGACTACAAGATCATGATTCGGGTACAAATTATCCAACACCCTTATCCCTGCATCGAGTGAGAGTAAAAGCATTCAAATGTGCAGATAAATAATGGCACAGATGACTAGAATTATAGAAAATATGATAATCTGCCAGGCAACCTAAATAAATAGACCTATCACACACCTTTAACCACACCCAACAGCTCCCAGTCAAGTTAATTTCAAAATATTCAACCAAATGTCTATGGATATGTAACTTCATCAAAGACATACAATTCTTACATTTTCATGACAGATTTTTCATTGTGATGTCAGCTAACTAGTGCCACAATTGATTATGACGTCAGACACTTGACTGACAGATCAGATCCTTCCATTGTATAGCTGTCATTTTCATAATTTCATATTTGCAATTGCTGCGATTTCGTAATCGGAAAATCTCACAGATAACTGCATACACAGAGTAATTAGATCATCAAACAGTAAACCACCTGAAGTCGATTCTGAGATACAATTAACCCTTTAATTGCTAAGTTTTGGTCAACTACATTAAAATATTTGCTTATTGAATGTACATTTGCAGGTCAAGAGAAATGTTTTTTGAAAATTTACCTCTGGAATGACTGGCTCAGTTGATAAATTTTCAACAAGAATTCTGCGGAATTAAATGTCCTGCCTGTTTCCTGTTTGTCACTGTGGCATTGATCTTTGACCTTGTGACCACCGTGTTATCATGCCGCTTCCTAACATTATAGGTAACCATGTATTCAAGTTTAGTTCCAATGAGTAACCAATCGTGAAATATAACTGATTTGCTGTACTTGAGGTTGAAAAAGCAGAGGTCATATAGCAATATTAGAATGGCCTTGACCTTAGACCCGGTGACCTCAATGTCACCATCCTGTATCCTCTTGGAATAAGCAACCATGTACCCAAGTTGTGTTTCATTATGGTTAAGGAATCCCGAAATATAACATGATAAGATTTGCAAAGCCTAAAAACTTAAAATTGAAAAATAAATTTTGTCGAGGTCAGAATGACCATGACCTTTGATGTTGTGAGTTCAGTGTCAGCATGCTGCTTACTAACATTATAGGTAATAATGTATCCAAGTTTAGTTCCAAAAAGATAAGTCGAGAAGTTTTGCTAAACGCAAAAACATAACATTGAAAAAACTTTTTGAGTTTTGACCTTGACCTTCTGACCTCAGTGCCATAATGCTGCTTTCTAACATTATAGGCAAACACACATAGCCAAGTTTAGTTGCACTAGGATTAATTGATCCCGAAATATAAGCTGAGAAGTTTTGCTAAACGCAAAAACTTGACACTGTTGACGCCGTCGCCATAGGAAAAGTGACACATATGTCTTGCTTTCTGCTTCTGGTCTTCTCTTGACCCACAAATGAACTTTGGACAAGACAATTGCTGAGGCCGGTTTTGGCCCGCTTGACCATTAAAGGGTTACGGTGCTCGTGTTGAAAGTCTATCACTGTAATGGCTGGCTATGGCTGGATAGCCGTGCCAGTCATTATAATGGTAAATTTACAAAAAACACCTGCCTTAAAGAACCACAATCTTGTCACTTCCAGAAGAAAGTGTGTGGTTCTTTAGTATTATTATTATTATTATTATTATTATTATTATTATTATTATTACTATTATTGATAAACAAATAACATTAGACTTGAGAACATGGCCTGAAGCCGATCCAATAACAAATAGAAGCTACAAAATATAGACCGTGTATATAATCTCTTGGATATCAAAAGATATTGTCATGTAATTAATAACTTACAACAAAAAGATTATTGTATGATGGATGAATCCAATCCGTCACTCATGTATTGACATCATAATCAATTACGTCACATATAGCTTGACGTAACAATCATAATGGACCTTTCCATTTTTAGCTATGTCCCGCCCATCTCTACCTAAGCTCCACCCACACTTCGCCATGTTGGGATAGATCGATCCTGAATGCCCTAACTATCAATTTCCTGAAAACTATGCAGGTAAGCTGTTGAATACTTTGTAACTAATTTGAATTGGTGCTGCATTCTGTCATGAAGCTGGAATAGTCCCTCAAGCGTACGATTTGTATATCATTGATGGATTTACAATTTAATAAACATTCTGTTGAATATTTTGAAACTAATTTGACAGGGCTATGGCAGCAACAGCACCCAATCAAATTAGTTTTAAGATATATTCACCATTCTAACCTGTACATAGTTATTTTGAAATAGGGATTCTGAGAATTCAGGGTTCAAAGTATAAAAATCAATACCAACATGCGCAAACAGTGGGTGGAGCTTAGCAATAGATGGGCGGGGCATATCTAGAAATGGATTCATCCATTGTCTGGGATGAATGGACATGACAATGGCTGGATCCATTTCTAGCTAAGCCCTGACCACTTTGTATCTAGGATGGAGTCAATTTAATATATAATAATATATATATACTTTGAACCTTAAATTACCAGACTCGTAATTTCAAGGTAACTGTCCACGTATTTTGAAATTACTTTGACTGGGGGCTGTTGCAACAGCATCTCCCAGTCAAATGAGTTTCAAAATATCTAGCAGCACCAGCTCCAAGTCAAATTAGTTTCAAAATATTCAACAGAATGTTTATTAAATTGTGCATCCATCAATGACAACGCCATACAATTCATACACTTGATAGAATTTTCGAGCTTCATGGCAGAGTTATATGATGCCATTATGATTGTGACATTAGCCTATATGTGATGTAATTGTTTATGATATCAGCCATATGAGTGACAGATCAGATCCAGCCATAGTGTCAGAAAAATATATGCTCCATAGTGTATGCATTTGGGTACATTCGGGTACACTCTGGGTACATTCGACTTGTAAAATAGTTGGTTAACTGGGCAGGAGTATTCATGCATTGATGTGCCAGGTTAAATGACTAACTAGTTAACTAGGGAGTCCTAAGTCCTTTCAGTTCGATTCATAAATCATAGTTAAGTACAGTTAACGAGTTACTTAACTATGTCGCTCTGCATCCCATATTCAATCAGAGACAAACTATCTGCCTACTTTTAGCGAATTAGATTTGACAAATGTCGGTATTAGATCTGCTATTGCAGAGCATTTGGAGACAGTTCCAAGCTTGCGGGACCATTTTCATAATAATGGGAAACACCTATTATTAGCAGATTTAAAAATGGGTATTTCAGCTCGTTGGAATTCCAAATGATGTTGATATCAAGTATAAATGGAAAGGAATTGAACTTGGAAACTTGAATATACATTAGGAAAGCAGAGTTCCATCCAAATTATACGAATTATTGAGGCACGTTAATGTGCAGGAAACGGCAGCTGAACTCTTCAATCTGATGTCAATTTCGCACTAATCACTGGTGTCTGATCTTAAGTGGCTGGTTTGCTCTAGTCAAGTATGTTCGACAATTGAAAAGTCGAATGTGTTTCTATGTATAATATTACCCTGGGGACGGATACTGTTGGGGCTGTAAATTTTCTACGCTGAATTATGATTATTGGATCGCTGCAAGGAACAAATAATTTGAGATTCACAAACATGGGACAACGAAGAAATGTCCTAAGCTGTGACACAAATAAGGCTATTCTGTTAAAGTTAACGAGTAAACTACAACAAGAAATCCTTACATACAAGAACAGAAAACACGGTGTCACAGTATCCAGTGAACAACTACTTTACGATGCAGATTCTCATTCGCTTCCATAAAGAGCAACTATAGCCTGGGATGTAGGCCTCTGGATTGTCGATTATTCGACCACTTATTACAGATGAAATGGCATACATAAGAATGTCTGTGCCCACCTTATGGAGCACAAACACATGGATTCTAAAGAATATCAATAAGTATTTTGTTTACATTTCTTTCTAAATATTGATTAATGACCAGAAACAATTTGGTGTTAGATGTCATAAATTTGGTGAATAAGCGCACTAGGATGATCTAATGTTTCATATGTCAGGGTAACAGTGAGACAGCTTAAAACAGAACCCTCAAGGTAGGCTTGTGCGATTATTGCTTTCAGTAATCACGATCGATAATTTAATAATAATCGCGATTAGTCGATTAATCAGCTTGAGTACAAATTACCCAGTTATAACAGCCAAAAAGCGTATCAATGACGAGAGCTGCAATGATGTTGAGAGAGGTCGATTTGCAGGCCAAGAGAAGACTGTTTTTGAAAATGTGTCACTGGAATGCCTGGCTCGATTCTCGAGCCAGTCATTCCAGTGATACATTTTCAAAAATAGTCTTCTCTTGGCCTGCAAATGGACATGCATTCGCTGAGCAAAATGTAAATTTCCGTGACTGATCGCAATAAAGAATAATTAAAAGGTAAGTTTTGAAATATTTTATGCTGCAGAATTATTCACCATTATTCGATTATTTAAACTTTAATCATATAAATTCACGATTTAAAAAATAATCGCGATTTTCGATTTAATCACATAATCGCGCAAGCCTACCTCAAGGAACTGACGAGTTTGTGTGCTTGGCAACAGATTCTGGCTTAATGAGATTAAATTCATGAAATGAATCCAGTCTATAAAATATATTCAGTTGATATTAGTGATGTTTGGTTTTAACCTCTTTAACGTCCAAATCTGTTTCGAAAGACTCAGGATGGCCAAAAACAGATTTTGCAGTGGTCTAAAAATATCCATTTGCAGACCAAGAAAGAGTATGTTTTTTAATTTCTCACTGGAATTACTGGCTTGCTTATCGCACCAGTCATTCCAGTGGTAAATTTTCAAAAATACTCTTCTCTTGGTCTGCAAATGGATATTTTTCAAGACCACTGCAAAATCCGTTTTTGGCCATCCTGAGTGTTAAATGGTTAAAGAGGATTTGGTTTCTGAAGGACTCGCCGTACAATGTTATAGAAGTGATCGATGCATCCTGCATGAGTGAAAGGTGATGTCCTGTTGTACCGATGCCTAACTGGCCAATGATTGACACTTGTATGTGTTTATACTTTCCTTCCCTCCAAGATTTTTAACACAGTTGCACAGTTCTCCTGCGCATTGCTCACAAAACCATCGATCTGTTCTTTTACCTAAAACATGTTAAACGAGAAAGCCATGTTGAGAAATAAGTCATTTATTTGATATAATATTACATGTTTGACTGCTGAAAGCTTAGTGCTTTGGAAAAGCAAGACAAACAAGACACACTCACCCCATTTTTTTTTTTTAAATTCTTTTGAGTGCTGGTGTTAAAATTTGAATAAAGCGGATCAGTATTTTTCGCTAAACATTCCAGACAGACAGATAGACAAAACTGCAATAGCCTCTTGCTCGGTGGGGTGTACATAATATAATGAAAACACAACATTTATAAAAGACCATTTAGGCATACTAAAAAATATTGTGGTCCCGTTTTCTCTAACTACCCTAACTTAAACCTGCTACCCTAAGGTTTTTAGCAAAGAATTAAAAATAAACATAACATATACCCTACTGACCCTAATTTTACCAATGCCAAAAAAAGAATTCATTTCCAATGTCCAAATTTGACAATAGCACATGTATCTGTATAAAGCAAACAACAAGAGATTGCCTCGCTCCTCAGATAATATTTATCTATCAAACTGTTCAAGGTCTGTCAACAAAAAACATATGTTTTCCAAATACTTCACAGAAATACACGACATGAGACTTTCTTCGGAGGGATTAAGAAAAAAAATTCATGCCTCAATACATTTCCTAAAAATAAAACATGATGATTCTAGCCTACCCAATTTAATCAAGCTCAAAAAATAAAAATAATTTTCCCTACCTGCCCTAAATTCAGGTGATATATTCAGAACCACATAACCAATTTAAGTGGCCGAATCAATAATTAATCTTACAGGTAACCCTTTAACAATCAAATTTTTTTTCCAAATATTTAAATATTCTCATAGAAAATGTCCATTTGCAGACCATGAGAAGAGTATTTTTGAAAATTTACCACTGGAATGCCTGGCTCGTGTGGTAAATTTTCAAAAATAGTCTTCTTGTGGTCTGCAAAAGAACATTTCTCAAGACCACTGTAGAAGCAGTTTTTGGCTGATATGAGTGTTAAAGTGTTAAGAGTTGCTGATGAACAGGTTTTTAACATTTGCATATAGTTGCTCCTTGACCTGTTCATTTTGCTGACCCCTGATAGATGGTTCTAGAATTTCATTAAAACAACATTAAAAGCTCGATCAAAGCACTACCGTAATTGAGAATATGAAATGTCAACTAGGTGTGTGTCTGTGGTGTGAGAAGAGCATCCTGTGTCCATTTTTATTAGTTGCGACTCGCAGTATAAGAAAGTCTGTCAAATTTTGATCATTTCTGGCAAACTTGCCTAGGTGACTAACAGGGCTAAAACTACATTTTGGTGACTTGGACCCATGCCGAAGTTTTGAAATTATTTTTAGTGTGCTAATTAGGGGAAAACATTCTATTCACCATAAAATATATAAAACTTAATAATTTATTTGTTTATTTTTTTTTGGAAATAAATTTTAAGTTTTTTTTAATTAGAATTTTTAATTGTATGTAATAATTGTGTATGTTTAAATCAGAAGTTAATTTTTTCTTAGTAAATTTGGATTTTACGAGATTACGATACGAGTTGACATATTCATTAGAATTTTGTGGTTTATTTTGTGTTCTGCTTCAGTCCTATGCAGTCATAGGCATGGAGTATTTGTACCGGTCAGTTACGGAGATAGCTCGTCGTCCCAACCCCACCCTTTCTGCTTTTTATTGCTCACAATTTTGTTCACAATTGGAGCTAATATGTAGACTCATGAGCACGTTAAGAGTAGACACTGCTGCCTTTGGTTACGGTCATATTTAACCCTTTTTCATTCTGAATACCCGTTTATATAATTATTATCTTAGAACAGGGATTTGGTATCGGATTGATGGGTTGATTATAGTCCTTTGTCAATGCATGTGTCTGTGCCGTCCCTTGCACGTCTGAATATGAATTATCATAATTATTAGTATTTTAAGCATTAAATATATTCAGACTGATGTTAGGCAATGTTCCATCGAGATGTCTCAATGCGCTGTCAGGTATTGATATGCAAATGACCTGTGTTGCTGGATGGTGTGCTGTGATATATATAGTCGCTACACGCGGTATTTTGGCCTCCTACCGTTAGCCGTCGTATCTTATAACACGGCGGATATGACTGGCACTGGGATCAAAGCAGCCGTGTTGAGACTCAGGCCAAATTAAGTGCCTTGTGCATGACGTCACCAACGTGAAAGTCGCGATGTTCGTTTGTAAATAGTAACTGTCAGTATTAAGACGTACTGGGCCCAGGCTATGATTGGATGGATGGATGAACTGAATTTGTTGTGCCGAGTTCGCCAGCACATACTTGAACTGTCATCATAAACCTGTGAGTTACGATGTATCATTCTATCTGCGCCATCAAGTGAGTGATCTGTTATTGACTGAACATGCGACATGATATATCGTTACAATTCCGTTTCAAGATTCTGACTTTTCAATTCACCGACCTCGTTTGAACATATAAAAGTATACAAATCGTGCACGAACAGTGACATCTCGGAACTTTTGACATCCGTATTATTAAGACATTAATTAACTTCCATATTAGGGACATTTATGCAAAATTTCAAAATGATTTATACAAATTACTGTTGAAAGCGAGTTTCGCTTCGCAATTATTATTACATCTGTAGCTAGGGTTGATTGCATCTTCTCACCCTCTGTCCGTCTGTCCATACTGTCTTCCACCCTTCTGACCCCATGTCCTGTGTGTTTACTCTTTGTAGTCGAGCATTTTAATGTCAGTATTAAAGGACTAAGTCTCTGAATTTTCATTTAAGACCACTATTCATCTTATTTACTTCACCCGTGGCCCTTGGGGTAGGGGCTCGAAGCAGCATCATTTGGATGAGCCATGTTACCATGGTCATCAGCTTATTCTGTGTTCAAGTTGTTGTAAGCATTGTATAATTTATTTGGTCCACCCGTTTGCCCTAGATCGTTTAATGTCCTTGACATTTAAACGATTTAGGTTTCCAACATGTGACTTGGTTACCAAGGCAACTGTGTATACTCGATTCATCTAATTCCCAACTTTTGACCTCGACCTTGATAGTCACACCCTGCAGATATTATCTTATGATCAGACATTCCTAATCCGAATGTCATATCTTCCAGTTACATGATAGGGCCAGCATAACCAACCTTTTGTAACTTTGGTTATCTCTTTGTTTCATCTGCCTAATTCTCAGGCTTTACAAGAACAGATTTGGTATAACCCGATATGCATGTTTTCACCTTGTTGACAATTTTGTTACAGCGAAATGCCAATGTAGGGTTCACCCTAACTGATGGTCAATTGAGCGTTTAAAGTCAAGGTCATGGCTTGACCGTTTGACCCAGAGGGCATGACTCTGTAATAAGAGCATCTTGTGTCCATTTTTATTAGTTGCGACTCGCAGTATAAGAAAGTCTGTCAAATTTTAAGCATTTCTGGCAAACTTGCCTATGTGACTAACAGGATTCATACACTTTTGAGTGCTTGAAATTCCATGACCTTTCATGACCAAAATTAACAAATTCCATGACCTCCAAGAATTAATATCTTAATCTAGCAGATTTGTGTTTATGACGTAGCTCCAAAAATAAGATTAGAGTATAGGCACCTTCAGCGTGATGTCCTACTCGTGTGCTACCCTCTATGTATATATATAGACAAGGTCGGAAAAGGCTATTAGGATAGGCTGTAATCAGCAGCCTATCACAAAAAAGCATGGATATGTATCAACTAAATAATACACTGAACCTCAAGTGGATACATGCATCTTCCAAATGGTGCATAAATTTAGGTCAACAACACACCTATAATTACACATTATATCAAATACTTGGAAGAAATGCGATAAAATTTCAAATCGAACTTATACATTTTACCGACTCCACGGTTTTGATCAACAACAGCGAACCTTGGAGTCGGATAATTGAGCAATAGCTTATTTGGTACCCGTTTAAACACGATCGTTTGCAGATTGCAATAGAAAGGAATGATTACAAATCTATATCTAGTAACATTGGGTTTCAACAGGAGTTCTTCAAAACAGGACTTATATTAGCTATATTGGTTGTCACTTTCCGGATTTTCTTTCGCGTTCAGGCTTCTCTAATAATTTTGGTATGTAGAACGAGTTGTATATAGGACGAATTGACTGGATACTTTAACATTGGCATTTGTAACTAGTGACTCGATTCCACCAAATGGAACTGGATAACTGCTCGAACGAACTTGACCATTTTGAAATTTGTAAACATTGCGCAACGAAATGGATGGTTTCTGTTGAATTGACGCGATGGTAGTCTTACTAACATTTATATCAACTAAAAGTGGCGAATTGTCGGTTTAGTGAAATAATTCACAACTTATTTATACAAATTGATGTGCATCTCATATGAAATTAAGGTAGTATTGAATACTTTATAAATGTCACATTTTGTTACGTATATTAGTTTGACGGGCGTGTCGTCGTATACACCTAAATGTCGTATATTATGAAATTCTTGGTGCGGTTTTGTCCAAATGCTATACGGCGACAGATAGATATATGTATCCACTTTAAGCACAACATATTATTAAGTAAATAAACTCCCGTGGCTTTATGTCAGTCCAGCGGAATCGTAGTAGCATCAAAACGTCAATCGCACCTGATGTAAACCTTTAATCTTATATATAAATAGGAGAGAGTACGACGTCACGCTAAAAGTGCCTATGGATTCGAGTTATTCTGCAAAATGTCTGAATATTGCATCTTGCAACACCAAAGACACAGCCTTGTTTTGATAAGCTATTGACATATTTTTTATTGCATAGAGATGATTTATGCCAACAGCTTTCCTTTCATTTAAACATGATTACCATGTTCCACGACTTTTCCATGACCTATGATAAAAAACACTGATTTTCCATGACCAGCATGAAACCTGACTACGTCACTACTATAGTTAGTTATTAATACGTCGCAGACTATACAGACAATCTTCCTGTAAGTTGATGCTCTCTATCACAGTTCTCAGAAACATTGTTTCTGTTTGTTATACTGACTTCATAACAATTAACATGTTTAGATGATCACCGTAATATTTAAGGGTTACGGAAAACATACACAAAACCGCTCAAGCATAAAATAAAACTCAATCAGCATCACATTACGGCTGCCAAATAGTACCTAGAAAATTTTGCCCAGGCACAGACTATTATGTCAGCCTTCATTTCAGATTCAGGTAATTCTAGTCATCTATATGAACCATATAGAACATCGTACCTTATCTCATTACCATCATCCCATAAGGCCTGCCTGCCTGCCTGCCTGCCTGCCTGCCTGTCTAAGGAACTTGCCATGCAAGATGATTTCCAGACTTTGACCACGATCCAGCTAAAAGAACCTGGATCCCAATTGGATCAAATTCAGGATCTGTGGATATTTCCGATGCTATTGGTTCAATTTTGCACACAGATTAACAGTTTTACACAACACAGGATGGGATGATACACTAGTATGTCATAACTTTTTGGCGTAATAACGAACCCCGGAAAATCTGAAATATCTGGAAAATCAGAAACCTTTAACAATGTGACAAAAACTGGATGACGAGTATCTGCAAGCTCTGATTCCTCTTGCTTTATATTTCCTAAGCATTATCAGTACCTTAGCCGTGTATTCCGCATCAGTAATGCTGTCCAGGTTTATCATAATGTTATAATAAGTGCCCCATACAGCCGTCTCCATCGTACGAACTCCAACCTTCAAATACAAAACAAATCCCAGAATTATGATCAAACTTATATACAGTACAGCTGATAAGTTAAAATGTTTGCAAAATAAAACCAGAAACGTTTTAGTTAGTAAGAAATGTTCTGTTGAATATTTTGAACATAACTAGATTGGAAGACATTCGCTGCCTTAGGCATGTTAGACAGCAATGGTTTCCAACCCAATCGACCTTTCAGTTTTAGCTATGCCCCGCCCATCTCTAGCTAAGCTCCACCGACACTTTGCCGCAATGGGATCAATCCCTTAATGCCCTGACTATCAATTTCCTAAAAACTACACAGGTAAGCTGTTGAATATTTTGTAACTAATTTGACTGGGTGCTGTTGCCACCTATGGCAGCAACAATGCCTAGTCAAATTAGTTTCAAAATATTCAGCAGAATATGTATTAAATAGTAAAGACCTACAATTTGTAAAACTATGCATAGTCTGTCTTCACCTTATGCGTTCGTGACTTACTTATCTACGTTATTCATGGTATCATAATGACGTCATTGATTATGATGTCCTTCTACACCTCACGTAGTTGATTATGATGTCATATGATGGATGGATAAATTGAAAAGGTCTATTATGTTCGAAATACTCAAGAATATGTTTTATGTTGTTTTGGAAACATGTTTTAAAAGTAATTTCTGAGCTGTACTGTATAAATTGCCTTTTCCTACTATTAGTATACATGTCTGTGTGGATGCATGGCAAAACAAAAGCATGACTCATGAATCTGGTCTGTCAATTAAAGATCATTTCTTTATCCAACTGATGTTATGCCCTGTCACTCTCAAACAATGTCATGTGTCAAAATTTTGACAGCGTATGAGGATTATTCACGATTACATGCAATAGATGAATATAATCTGAGGTATACTCAGGTATATGACATCACACTCAATTACGTCACGTATAGGCTAGCATCACAATACATAGTGATGTATCTAGCTCAGTCATGAACATCGAAAAGTCTGGCAACTGTATGAACGAATTGTATACTGAGCCAAAAACGTTTAGCAACAGTGAAGTTTGGTTTGTTGTATTAAAACTATGCGTCCATTTATAACCAAATTTGCAGGCATGTTTCGTCAATGTAATGTCTCGCTGATCATGAAGAAATACAAATCATTTCTTGCATTTCTCGGCCGCACGCTTACTGCATGTGAAAATGCATTTTTCATGCACTGGCCCACATTGGCGGGTAGCGAAGGCAAAAATTCACCA
This sequence comes from Chaetoderma sp. LZ-2023a, assembly GCA_034401795.1. Taxonomy (NCBI): domain Eukaryota; kingdom Metazoa; phylum Mollusca; class Caudofoveata; order Chaetodermatida; family Chaetodermatidae; genus Chaetoderma; species Chaetoderma sp. LZ-2023a. The sequence goes on from CM067365.1 coordinate 51,403,928, forward strand.
TATTGCAAAAGCAGATAACGAACGTTAACAGAAAACGCTTAAAAGTTTACCCTACCGAACATGGGCCGCCGCCCAGGGCTACCCAAAAATCAGCGCCATGAAGCAATGGGAAGACTCGCTGCTGGGCAGAGCATTCGCGCTGTTGCTTGACAATTTAATGTTCACGCCTCAACCATTTCCCATCTCCGCCAACGTGAGCAGGAAACTGGACATGTTAATGACCGACCACGATCTGGCAGACCGAGAGTAACAACACCACGAGAAGACAGCTACTTAGTGACATCATCACGACGTCACAGGTTTGAGACTGCGCCGCGGCTGTCCCGTAATTTGCACACCGCTACCGGCACTACAGTGCATGCACAAACTGTGCGAAACAGACTCCATGATGCTGGACTGCATGCCCGTTGTCCACTTGTTGCTGTTCCGCTTACAGAGCGTCACATCGAGAATCGGTTTGCATGGGCAAGAACTCATCAGCGATGGCGTGCTCAACAATGGAGCCATGTTTTGTTCAGTGATGAGTCGGGATTTTGTGTGGATGTGGCGGATGACAGGCAACGGGTTTGGCGACGTTTAGGAGAACGGTATGATGCAGCCAACATCATTCAGCACGACAGATTCGGTGGCGGCAGTGTCATGGTGTGGGCTGGAATCCATGAAAATGGCAAAACAGATCTTATTGTGATTCGCGGAAATTTAACGGCTCAACGTTACTGTGAAGAAGTTGTCGCCCCTGTTGTCATCCCTTTTATGCAGCATCATGCAGACTGTTCCAACAAGACAACGCCCGTCCTCATTCAGTGAGGGTCACCAGTGATTTCCTTGAGGCTAACAACGTTCCGGTGTTGGACTGGCCAGCACGATCACCGGACCTGTCTCCTATCGAACACGTGTGGGACATTCTTGGCCGTATGGTGCGTGAGAACCATCCACATCTTCACAACGTGCGGGAGCTGGAAGCTGCACTGCTCCAGGAATGGGATGTGATTCCTCTTCGTGACATAGGTGCTTAATTCGAAGCATGAGAAAGCGATGTACGGCGGTGGTTAATGCGCGTGGAGGTCACACCCGGTATTGACAGCTCAGTGTCATTATTTAAATTGGACCCTTCCGTTTAATGATGCCGTGTTAAAGGCGCGATGCTAGCATTACAGTAACAAGAGACTGTTGTTCAAATTGGAAAATGACCTATCAATTAAATAATATTTTTGAATCAATTTATTGTTTTTGTTAAATAACATTTATACAGTAATATTCTCAGTGTTGCTAAACTTTTTTGGTTCAGTATATGTCTTTGATGGATTTACAATTTAATAAACATTCTGTTGATAATCTTGAAACTAATTTGACTGGTAGTTGTTGCTGTATAACTGCCTTGCAAGTAGTATTCTGATAATTCAGGGTTCCAAGTATATAAATTGATTCTACCACACGCACAAAGTGGGCGGAGCTTAGCTAGAAATGGAGTCATCCATTAATTAACCCTTTAATGGTCAATGCAGCCAAAACTGGCCTCTGCAGTTGTCTTGAGGAATGTTCATTTGCCGGCCAAGAGAAGGGTATTTTGAAATTTTACTGCTGGAATAACTAATAAGTCTCGATGACCAAGCCAGTCATTCCAATCGTAAATTTTCAAAAACACTTCTCTTGGCTGATAAATGGGCATTCAATGACTAAATGTGATTATTAAAGGATTAATGTGAGTGAGATTTTAACACTACCATAACCCTTTACTAGTCAACACTGGTCAAGAAGATTGAGATTTTAACACTACCATAACCCTTTACTAGTCAACACTGGTCAAGAAGATTGAGATTTTACCGTAGTGAATGTCCATTTACAGGTCAAGAAGACCATTTTTGAAAATCTATCACTGGAATGACTGGCTCAATGACCGGGCTAGTAATTCCATGTAAATTTGTCATTACCGGTACATTATTTCTGTGAGACGGGGGTCACCGTTACTTAAGGCTAGATGGAGATTATTCAGAATGAAGCCAAACATAGACACTAGATACAGTGTATTATAAGAAAATTTATCAAATTTCTTTTTCACGATTGAGATGACATACTTACCTCCCTAACACTCTTGATATACTAGTAAATTGGCTCTAAATTCAATATTCGGAATTATAAAGTCAGGTGCCCCTACTGGGAAGGTGGAATGTACACTGTCATGCACATGTCCGTTACTAAATATTGGCTGACATAGAAGCAAGTATTCAAATAACCAAAGGACCAGGCCCCTGTGGGGTGGAGAGGCTGGGATCCTGTTAGGAAGGTAAGTATGTCATCTAACTCGTTAAAAAGAAATTTGATAAATTTTCTTATTTCATATCATGAGAACATACTTACCTCCCTAACACTTTTGATAAAAGCCAGAATTTGAAAGTAAATTTGGCGGGAGGGAGGCAAGTTCCTAAAACCAGTTCACCCTCGAAGAGACTAGCTCTTGGAACTCCAAGAGATTTAAAACATCTGAAACAACCAGGAATAGAATTTTGCATTGGATAATCGAACGATGAAGAGAGATTGATCAAAAGGCAAATGCGCTCTCCCCCCACCTCTTTCTGACGAAGGTTAGGAAAAACCGCTGCTCTAAATGACTAGCACGTTCTCTAATACTTGAAAACAAGTATTAATAGACATTGGAAAAAGAAGAATTGCTTCATTTTCAAAAACTCTCTGAAAGAACCACAATTAATAGACATTAACCACCACCCTATTATATAATAACATGACAACCAACAAGACAAAAAACAAAATGGTCACATATACTCACCACTGATGTCTTGAGTGCGGTAATCACCTCGTTCTCCCATACGGATGAAGAGAATGTAACCGGAAATAGTTCTGATTCCCTACTAACAAATGTGATATTACCGGAAATAGTTTCGATTACCTACTAACAAATGTGATATTTGTAAATAGCAGAGGAGGAAACTAATTACAAATAAATACCTCTGCATTATTTTCTGAGGACTGAGACGATGAGTGGGTTGGACGTGTCATGGAGATAATGGTCGGTAAAACTCAAGTCACAGTGCCACTGGGCTACTGACATAATGTCTTCAACAGAAACACCATTAAATAATGCCATTGAAGATACCACACCCTGGACACTGTGAGCCTTGGCTCTATCTACTTGTTTTCCAGTGGCTGTCTTATGACAGAATTGAATGCATTCTACTATCCATCTGGAAATAGTGTCTCTTGACGCCCTACCATGGGTTCAATATATGACAACCATAGGGAACATGGGTCCGTCCGCCAAACCTGAGTCCTTTTCTTGTACTTATTTAAGGTACGGACAGGACACCATGCTTTAGCACCAGGATCATATCTGGTTAAGGCAGGTAAAATAATAGGTTGACCTGGATATTTTAAAGATTGATTCTTAGTCAAGAAATTCAGTCTCAGTAGAAGCTTAAGGCCTTCACCTGTAACTATATAATGGTCAGGCTCAGCAGACAAGGCATGAATTTCACTTCTGTGTCTGGCTGAGGCTGCTGCAGTTAAAAAATAGTTTTAAGTGTCAATAATTTTATAGAAATAGCACTAAGTGGTTCAAAAGGTTTATCACTCAAAACTTGAACAACCAGAGAGACTCCATGATGGTGTCTGTGGAAAATTTCTCGGTCTAAGATTGCCCATACCTTTGATAAGAGTATTTAGAACACATACTTCATCACTTCCCCTCTTTGCCAAGCAAGGGATAAAAGTCGTTAATGCTGATTTATATCCAGCAGTAGAATTAGGCTTAAGATTATAGGCATCATACAGGTGACAGAGAAAATCAGCTACTACCTGATTAGATGCAAACTTTGGATAGATACATCTCTTTGAGCACCATTCTGAAAATCTGTTAATTTTATAATTATATGCTCTGGAGGTTGACTCCCCTTCTAGCTCTGGCCATAAAATTGGCTGCTTGCTCAGAAAAGCCCTCCTCAATTGTGGATTTTTTGACAACATCCATGCAGTCAAACTGAAACATTGACGGACTGTTGTGAAGGGGCTTGTCCTGGAAGATAATATTGTCCATCAGAGGCAGAGGAACCGGATTGCAGACCAGAAGGACCAGCAGATCCGTAAACCATGATCGGCTTGGCCAATTCGGGGTGATCAGAAGCACTTGACATTCCTCCTGTCTGATTTTCTGAAGAATCCTTGGAATCAGGATTGTTGGAGGGTATGAGTATGCATACATTCCCTTCCAACTGATAGCTAGCACATCTATCGCGACAGCACGTGGATCTGGAATCGGAGAAACATACGTCGTCATCTTCGCATTCTTCTTCATTGTGAATAAATCTATGTTGGGTTTCCCCCAATGATTGAACAGATAATCCGCCACACATTGATTTAGTTGCCATTCCGTAGGTAGAATGCTCATCCTTCGGCTCAATGAGTCTGCTAACAGATTCAGCCTTCCCAGAATATGAACTGCTTTCAAGGTTCTCATATGATCCATGCACCAGCATTATACAGACTGGGCGACTTCGTTCCACCCTGGCGGTTTATGTAACTCACTACTGTTGAGTTGTCTGAATATATCTACACAAATTTTCCCTCCACTTCCTTTAAGAAGTGTTCCAGGCCTAGGATTACAGCTCGTAATTCTAGCATGCTGATATGCTCCTTTGACTGATCCAGATTCCAAAGCCCTGATATTGTGGCTTCTTCCAGGCAAGCTCCCCATCCCTCCATCGATGCATCCATAAACATTGTTACTTGAGGGTGGGGAGGGGTCAGCATGACCCCCGCCAGGAGATTCTCTCTCTCCATTCACCAGTGAAGGTGATGAATGAGAGGATCCAACACTTGAATGCGCGAGTCCAGTGAACCTGAGCTCTGCATCCACTGAGTCCTGAGAAACATCTGAATCAGCCGCCTGCGGAATGACTGGTTCCATTGAAACCATCAGGCCTGGCATTCTGAGATAGACTCGTGCTAGAATATAACGACTGCTGCAAACCAATTGAATGCATGAGAGGAGATTCTTCACTCTCTCCTGGGATGGATAAACATATCCTATCTCCAGATCGAAGAACATTCCCAGGTAAACAAACTTCTGGGATGGAGTTAGCTCTGATTTTGGAAAGTTGATTATCCCGCCTAAATCTGTGAGTGTTTTCAAAACTATCCAGATTTGCTTTCAAACTTTCTGGGTTGTGTGCTTTTAGCAACCAGTCGTCTATGTAAGTGTGGACCTCTATATTTCTCCTGCGGAGGAAAGCTCTGATAGTAAGGACCACTCAAGTGAAGACCGTTGGAGCCATCTAAATTCTGAATGGGAGATCTTTGAATTCCCATTGGCATCCCTGAAAAGCAAATCTCAGGAACTGATGAAACCTCCTTGCAATGGGAATGTGGAAATAAGAGTATTTCAGATCTATCGAAGCTGTCCACATCCCCTTCTCTAACCCCAACAACACTGATTTTATTGTTTCCATCTTGAAACTTGGTGTGTCTATAAACCTGTTTAAAGGTTTGAGGTTGAGAATTGGTCTCCACAAATTGGAGCGCTGGCCGATGTACAGCAGCGCGTGCTCATGACACAGACAGCACCGCCCCAAGCGTACTGCTGTCGAACAGCTGAGGGCTGAACACGCACATGTTCTCAGCGCAACACTTCAAATTGTGCACGCAGCACCCTCTGATTGTTGACCAAGTTCACTGTCTCTTGGAGGTGCCGACAACCCTCACCTCCAAACAGACCAGTGCCCACCATCGGCGCTTGCAATAAGCGCGACTTGAGCTCCTGGGACGGGCACAGATTGTCCAGTGCAAACGTGTGTCTCGTCGTGAGTGACTTGGTCAGTGACCTAGTCAAACAGTCCAACGCTATGTTGATACCATCCTGGATGGCTCGTTGGACTGTCACCGGACTAGGCTGCTGGTGAACCGAGGCTGCTACTACCCCTGATAGCAGTTGAGAGAGATGAGACAGCGCACTGATTGCTGCTCGCGAACTCTCCTCGGTATCACGCAGTGCAGCGTTTGCTGAACGCATGGCGCCCGAGCACAGCGCTCCCGTGTCAGCACGAGAGCCTCGCCACATGTCTTCACCCAGAGCGGCACGGTCGTCCGCGCTCGGTCTGGGCGCTAGAGCATACCGAGTGTACTGACTGACAGTAACTCAGCAATGTCTAGCAATCTCGCAGGGGGGGGGGGGCTTAGCCTGTAACCACGCCCGCGGGCTACTGGCTGCCGTTTCATCCACGGAGAGCTCTGGTCTGACAGCAAGGACGCACGTGCACGCGTCAGACCAGTCCTCGTCTGAGGCCACCTGTGAATTGCCGACGAGCAGCGGGCTCTCATCATCTTCAATGGCATTCACAAGTGGGGCCGTGGAGGAGGCTACAGACGTACCCGACTGCCCGGGGAATGCATACGGGCCAGCGAGGGCTGGCATGACATTCTCCATGGGAAGGCCGCGCACCGGGGGCCGCGCTCGTGTGAGGGGCATAAGCCACACTAGCGCGCTCCGGGTCGTCCGTATAAGATTCCACAGTTAAGCGGCCATCCGCTCCAAATCGGCACACAGGTTGAATCATGAAACCCGCTCCCTAGGGAATGGTACCATAGGTGCGAGCGGCCGCACTCCCCATGAGGAGAGTGTAAACACTCACATCCCTGGCTTCATGATCGTCCCGTGGCCCGAGCAGGTAGTCTTCGTCATCTTCCTGGTCAGGAAAGTTAAAACTCTGGGTTAGCAAAGAAAGCTAACCCAGACTGACCAGGAGAATGCCCATAGGCAGATGACAAGGGTACTCTGCGAGTGATCGTGGTCAGGCCCGCTGGTCGGGTCCCGCCTGATGCTACTCGCGCCGCTGGATCACCAGATGATGCGAACATCAAGCCTGGGTCCAAGTCAGCCACCCCTGGATCACTAACTTTGTCCGAACTAGGAGGGCATGATCCAGGGACAGGGGCTACCTGCACTGAGGTTGATGCGCAGGAAGTTGAAACACCTGTGCCCAGCAACATGCTGCGAAGCATGTCAGGCATCAGGTCCTTCAAAGTCCTGCGCATCTCACTCACTAACTCTACCTTGAAGGCCTCCAGCTCACCCTTCTCGGAGGCCTTCTTCTTACCCTTCTCCTCCTTCCTCACCCTCTTGCCGTCCCGTGCCATCATCTTCACCTGAGAACAGAGGAATTCAGAGGTTAGATCCCCCCCTCCACTCTTTACAAATAGCACATTTGTTAGATAGTCTACAATCGGTGCAACATGGGCAGAGGTGGGGGAAGATTGACATGATGACTTCTGCAAAGGTAGACATACGAAGAGAATGAGTATTTTAGTTTGTTAATTTTGTTAAAATTTAAATAAAATGAAAAAAATTCGAGAGAAGACAACCACTTTTATTACTGACAACCCCGAAGGGACAGATGTCTTCATAAAAAATAAGGAATAAAATCCACAGCCAGGGATAACATGAGAATGTTAGAAAGAAGAGAGACTGATTATGACACCCAGTTATCTCTACACATTCATAACATAATAATGATAATGACATCAAGAGATCCTCTATTTTTAAAACAAGATTATGACGTGAAGGAAAAGGAAAAAAACTGGCTGATTATGACATCAAACCTCAATGCAAAAGACCCTTCAAGGGGAGGAGAGATCAGATGAATGCAAGAAATACCTAGGACTACACACATTCATCACTCAAGAATAATATAATACTATAATTATATATCTGCGAACCCATGCACAACCACAAGAGAGAATACAGTGCAATAAGGATGGCAGCAAAAATTGATAAAAATTTCAAATAATTAGGTGCCATAACTAATCAACTCCCTTATCCTGAGCACAGGTAAACCATCCTCTTGTGCAGAAATCATGTCAATACCATCTGCCGAGTCTGTAGAGTCTGATGAAGGGGATGGGACAAAAGGAGGGAGATATTTTCCGTTTTATATCTCTGACCCTTAGACATATTAGATGATAAGTCAGAAAAAAGGAGACGTGATTAACTTCCGAGTGAAGAACAGGAGCTCTACCATCCTAAGATGAGCCTGTGGACACAAAGACACAAAGGATTAGTAGAACTTAGGCGCTGGGATAATTTAACAAGGATTCCCAGTGCCTAAAAATGCGCTAACGCCAGGTCGCCCGAGAACGAAAACCGGTACCATATAGTACATTCCACCTGCCCAGTAGGGGCACCTAACTTTTTATAATTCTGAATATTATTGAATTTAGAACCGATATACTAGTATATCAAGAGTGTTAGGGAGGTAAGTATGTTCTCATGATGTGACAACTCTTTAGCGCCACCCCAACCCCACCCTGTGTAGAGCCCTTTCCAGACACTGCATATATATGACTATAAGGTTTGTTTTTGGTGCTTTTGCACTGAGCAATACTATATACAGTCTTCTCTTGATCTGTAAATTGATATTTCTCAATACCACTGCTTAGTCCAGTGCTGACCGGCTTGACCATTAAATGGTTAAATAGCTTGTTACAAAACCGACATTTCTGCAAAAAGCAGATAAAATTACCCATTATATAACAATCATACACAATTCTAGCTGTCTGCAGGCTGAATGTCTGCAGGCAACATTTAATTCAGGATATACTGAATATTTTTTAAAACCATTTGACTGCTAAGCCACCAACAACTTTCAGTCACATTGCTTTCAGAATATTCAGCAGGTCCAGTGGTATTTCCCATTGAAATTACTGTCTGGTGGCTTGCAGCAGTCAGTCTGTCTTTCAAACACATTCCTAAAACAGTTGGGGGTGTGTCTAAAAGCGCATTATCAGGGAAATAGATTACCCCTTAGCTATGACTTTACAAGTGATTTCCAAATGAAATCTGCCCTTATTAGTGAGCCCAAATTAAAATCCTACTGACTGCTATGAACACTAATTAACAGATTTACAGTCAGTTAAATACTAAGAGATGGATGCTGTGGCATTTTATGGCTATTCAGAAGTCTTATTGTGCTATTATAACTAAAATGGCTTTAAAAATCGATCTCCCAGATTTCAAAATTTCCTATTTTCAAGGAGCATTGATGAATCCCGGACCGGATAGGTAGTGTGCTCAAATGAGGTAAAGCTAAACCCCTGATTATAGGGGTATATACTCTTAAAAGGACCCTTATAAGAATCCCAGCATACATTAAATGTATTACAAATATTTAAAGCGCTTACCTGTAGGTCAGATTTACAGTTGATGTTGCCCACCTGAGCAAGCTGTTTGACTGTAAGCCAGAGAGAGGTGATGATTTTAGCGACAGTTAAAGGGACCTGGACAGCGGTCTTTAAACCTTGCTGTTGTGCTTGTACACGACTAAACATAACAACACACATAAATCAATGTTAGAGGTGCACAATATTACTCTCGACTATATCGCGATGTATCGTAACAAAGATATTGCGATATATAAATATATCGTGGGTACTGGCGTGAAGACAGCCATTGTCAAGTCTGCGTTGCTAAGGCAGTTGGGGCAGGATAAATGCACACACTGCTATTATACTTGAAATTGAGATACTCACATTTCTGGGTTTACTGGCTTAATATCGATTCAAGTATATAGCATGTGCCAGATTAGTTTCATACTATTGAAATTTCCTAGTAATATTAATTACAGAATTTAAATTATAGAAGTTAATGGTACAAAGGGTTATGGCGCATGTTACTCCATGCACACATACCACCACGGGCTAAATGCTTCACTATTAACCCGTGTATTTCATAATCAACATAGGACTATTTGTTACTTTATGGACACTTTAACAAACTAGATCTGTACCCGCCATTTTAGACAGATATTTGATGGCGCCATTAATTCAGACTCTATTGTCTTCAGCTGTGAGCAATTGTTGGTATAAAACCATTCGCGTAATGCTAATACTAGTCACTCTTCTGCTGGCTTCCAAGGTGAGCGCATAGTCCTAGCCTAGTTCAATGCTTTGCTATGGTTCAAGTGACAACATAGATATATGTTTAACAAGTTTACTGAAAATTGTTGCTGCCTATACCAGCGAAAGCGTTCCGTCAAATTTCTGTGAAAATAAACAACTGATAATACAATTTTGACTATGTAATGATTTGATAACAATTTGGCTGAAAATCATTGATGCAACACTTTTCAATCAAATTGTTCTCAAAATAATCAGCAGGGCAGTCAATGTTGCAAGACTTGCTGAAGATGTTTCGAGCAACTTTATTGAGTCATTTCTGACTACGGCAGCAACAGTGTTGCCTAATTTTTCTCTGAATAATCAGCGGGATTACAGTTTTGTTAGGTAACAAATTAGTTAGGCCTATATCATGTACATATTCCAGTCTGAAATATGTTTACAAAGGCCAAGCAGTCCACCAGCACATGCGCGATCGCTTCTGACACGCATACAGTGAATATAATAATACGCCTTCCTCCTGATTGACAATGAAATAAACAGAATTTTTTAGCATATCTGACACTGGGTCTCTATTCAGTATATCTTTTGGGCCTAACTAGTTTGACATGCACTTGCTAGGTAACAAAACAGAAAGCCTGCTGATTATTCTGAGAAAAATTTGACAATGCTTTTGCTGCCTTAGTCAGAAATGACTCTCAATAAAGTTGCTCGAAATATCTCCAGCAAGACTTGCAACATTGACGGTCCTGCTGATTAGTTTGAGAATAATTTGATTTGATATTGTTTCGTCAACAATTTTAGTTTAATAACTAAAAAATAATATCTATTGAATATTTTGAAACTAATTTAACTGGAAACTGATGCTGCCATAGGCAACAACTGCTCCCAGCCAAATTAGTTTCAAAATATTCACCAGAATTAGATCATAAAGAACCTCACATTTCGCATTTGCAATAGTCAAAGGGTCAATAAAAATAATATTCCACACAACAGTCAAGCCACAATATGATTGATTCTTTAGCCATTTCAATTCGTTTAAACATTTTCAATGACGACTCCCCTAGAAGTAATTTGCTGAATATTTTGGAAACAAGCATCTTGAATTGTGCAGTTTCCTCCGCCTATATACACATGGGCAGTCGTATTACCAAAACAAACTAGTCATGGACCGTAATACAAATATTCAGGCACCAACAAGTAACTGAAACCTCTAAAGCATGAAGTGTTGCTAAAAGTACAAGCAATGGCTAGGAATAAAGCTACAATGAATGTTATAATCACTTTGATTATGATTAACCATCGGACACAGTCTGATCCTGACAAGACAAAGTACTTGATAGAACAAGAAACCCATGGTATTATCCAATATGTAAGCCGTAAGGAAATGGACATTCAATAAGCTAGGATATGGATATTCTTTACCAAGCTTGACCAACAAAAAGTTAACAGACTACTTGCATCTAGTGATTACTGTCTGCCGTTTTTCAGGAACTTGTTTTTTGAGCCCGTTATTCTACTGGTAAATTCTCAAAAACAGTATTGTAATCTGCAAATGGATATTCCTCAAGGCTACTGAAGAAGACAGTTTCGGCCGGCTTGACCATTAACCCTTTAACCCTCAAGTTAACCAAATATGGCTTCAATGATGGTCTTGAAAATTGTCCATTTGCAGACCAAAGAGAAGACTATCTTTGAAAATTTAACACTGGACTGAGTGGCTTGATAACCGACCCAATCATTCCAGTGTTAAATTTTCAAAGATAGTCTTCTCTTGGTCTGTAAATGGACATTTTTAATGAGAAAATTGTAAATTTTTTGAAGAAATTTCAGGGTTAAAGTTTTAATGAAAATGAGCTTCTATAGAATATGCTTTTTATAAACCACAAAATACTGGGTAGTGACGGTTTTGACATCCTGTTTTAAAGAGGTGCTGCTCCAAAGGAAGGTGGTCTTTACAGACAGGTTTCAATGTACTTACAGCTCAGTTTCCTCTTCAGTTTTATGTGGCATTTTCAAAGCAAGCTGTAAAATAAAATAAACGCATTGCGAATTGATATGAATATATCTGATAAAACTCTCCTTAAATATTTAATGCTCACATCGAAAATATAGACAAGAACGCTGAAGCGTACAATGTCTCACCTGTAAAGGCATGGATAGTATGGATTGCCAAAGCAAACTTGGATTGAACTGACCAGAGTGATGTTGCCAGCAACCGTCAGTTAGTGCTGAAAAGTGACCGAGATGGTCACGAAAGCTACACACAAACAATTTCTACATCCCGGAGAGGTAACTAATTTTTCCGTATTATACAGTTGGATTGGTTCTGAATATGCATATTCAGTAAGGCACCAACAAACCAGTGTAACGAATTAAACATGGACAATTTTCACAAATTGTTGATAGTCTGATCTTGAATCTAGTAATGATGCAGATAGTACCCCTGCATAGTATAATATAGCTCTGCTGTAAAATTGTGTTAATATCTGATGAGCCATTGTTGAAAATCAGTAGTCCATAAAAAACTATCCAAAGAAAACATGAAAATAGTTCAAAGTCCAAAACTGTGAAACAACAGGTATCAGAAGATACCAATATCTCACATTTTTAAGTTACCGGGACTGCCCAGGACTAAATATTCTGCGAAAAAATAATGTCCAAGCCATAAAATTAGATTGCCCATTTGACCCATGGCCAGTGCCCTCAGATTTACTCAAGAACAAAATAATTTGTTGTACTACTAGCAACAAGCTCCAAAATGATACGTGATATGACCACACGTGATAAAATTTATTTTCTGCCCACCATTTCCCCCAATCCTGCCCCATGGGGTGATCTCAAAATTCTAATGTGACATGCACATCCCTGGCCATATGTGTAATCATACCGAAAGTTTCAAGTTTCTATATGAAATGGTCTAGGAATTGCGCTACAATCAATTGGTGCCCACTTTTGACCCCGCCCCCTACCCTCAGTTTGACCCAAGATCAAAATAATTCCTTGTACTGTAGTCTACTCATCATTGGCTTCAAAATGATATGTGACATGACCACCTTTGGATAAATTAAAATCTTTACCCACAGTCCCCACCCCCTGGGGGTCATAACAAAATTTCAAAAGTGCCATGCACATCCCTGGCCATATGTGTAATCATACCGAAAGTTTCAAGTTTCTATATGAAATGGTCTAGGAGGAGTAGTGCTACAAACGATTGGTGCCCACTTTTGACCCACCCAAACTCAGTTTGACCCAAGATCAAAATAATTCCATGTACTGTAGTCTACTCATCATTGGCTTGAAAACGATATGCGACATGACAAGCTTTGGAAAATTCTTTTTTTTACCACACATTTTCCCACCCCCAGGGCCATACATACCCCTGGGGCCATACCAAAATTCCAAGTGTCTTGCACATCCCTGCCTATAGGTACAATCATCCCCAAAGTTTCAAGTTTCTATCTAAAATGGGCTATGAGGAGTTGCATTACAATACATTGGTGCCCACTTTTTACCTTTTGACCCCAACCCTTAGCCTCAGTTTGTGACCCAAAATCAAAATAATTCCTTGTACTGTAGTCTACTCATCATTGGCTTGAAAATGATATGCGACATGACCGTAGGAAAAATTAAATTTTTGACCCCACATTCCCCACCACAAGTCCCCTGCCACCGAGGTAATGCCACAATTCCAAGTGTCATGCACATCCCTGTCCATATGTGCAGTCATCCCTAAAGTTTCAAGTTTCTATCTGAAATGGTCTACGAATTGCATCACAATCGATAATTACTGGCCAATTTTGACCTTTTGACTCCCTAGGCCCAGCCCTGTGGGGTCAGAACAAAATTCCAAGTATCATGCAGATCCTTGCCCATAGGTATAATCATCCCCAAGGTTTCAAGTTTTTATCTTAAACGGTCTAGAAGGAGATGCGTTACAATCGATGTGCCAGCCGGCGCGCGCGCGTGCCACGCATGCACGCACGCACGCACACACACACACACACACACACACACACACACACACACAGAGCACATCACATAATCCCCACCTTTTCTTCGACCCGAAATGAAATCTATTGTTACGCAGATCACATCCCTGTATAGTATAGATCACTTTTCTAAAGTTTCATTTAAAAAGTCCAAAACCGTGAAAAAATAGTTAAAATGACCCAAAATTAATTCTTTTGATATACAGATCACTTCTCTGTATAGTATAGATCACTTCTGCAAAGTTTCATTGAGATCGGATGAGTCAGTGTTGAAAAATAAGTAGATTAAAAAAACGTAACCAAACTGCACAAATGATGGATGCTGCCACCACCAACGACGCTGCCGCCGCCACCAATGCTGCCGCCGCCGCCGCCAACGCCGCCGGAATTAGTGATCCCTATGTCTCGCTTTCTGCTTCGCAGGTGAGACAAAAATGTCCATTAGTAAGAACACACAAATACAAGATGATTTTTTAAATATTTATCACTGGAAACACTGGCTCATTTATCGAGCCAGCCATTTCAGTGGTAACTCGCCCAAAATAATCTCTTGGTCTGCAAATGGACGTTTCTCAAAACCACTGCAGAAGCCGGTTTTTGTCGCCTTGAGTGTAAAGGACTACCAATGCGAGCAATGGAAGATGGCAGACCCTCACCCTCCCACTTTTTGTCACATTGTACGTTTTCAGATAGTCTCTGATTTCTTAGATATTCTCTGAATTCATGGATTTTCTGATTTTCTAAATTTTTTCTGATTTTCCTGACCAAAACTGTGGCATCTTAGTGTATGATCACAACCTTCCACCAACCCCCCCCCCCCCACCCAACACCTTTCAACAACAGCTTACATTGCTTCTGAAATGTACACATGTTATTGATTCAACACTTGCAACAATTTAAATTTTTTACCTCAGTTTGACACAGGTTAGCTCCTCCATTGATAGCTTGCTTTATTTGCTATGACAAATCCTGTTTCTAAAATTCCGATTTTCGAGATGTTCATAATGTGAATAAATTGGATTTCATATCTAGCCAATTTCTAGGTACATCCTCTCCAAACTGTACCTAATCTATTCAAATCAGGCAAGGCCTTTAATTTGTATAACAAGGAAAGCATATAGATGGATGGAGACAGTAAGACAAAGGAGGGTAGGTAATTAAATCAAATTTAATTCGGAGAAATTGGATTTATATTTTGAAATTAATTTGATTAAAAGTTGTTGTTGTTGTCTAAGTCATCAAAGCTTTTCAGTCAGATGGTTTTCAGTATATTGAGCAGTGTTTCAATAATCATTCCCATTCTAACATATCAGTAACCTTTAAATTCTAACCAATCAGTAACCTCTGAATATTTTGAACCAATCAGTAACCTCTAAATTATAACCAATCAGTAACCTCTAAATTATAACCAATCAGTAACCTATAAGTACAATAGAGATATCCAGTTTTAGCTTTTCCCCCGCGCATCTCTACTTCAGCTCCACCCACACTTCACCCGTGCACAGATAGATCCCTTCACTCCCTGACTCTCAATTTCCAGAAAAATATACAGGTAAGCTGTTGACTATTTTGAAACTAAAGTGACTGGGCAGGCAGCAACAGCGCGAAGTCAAATTAGTTTCAAAATTTTCAACAGAACATTTATTAAATAGGAAAGCCATACAATTTGTACAACTTGAGTCTTTGTGTTTCTGTTTTGGAAATATGCAATAATGTATTCATTTATGAGCTGCACTGTGCCTGAGCTGGATGCCGGATATAACTGTCGATTCTCATCGCTATGTCAAACCATCCTCAGCTTCGTGTGGGCTTAAAAAAACACTCCAATTCCTATTTCATAACCAATTCACATTTTCAACCAACCAGTTATTCCGGATCCATTGATATTTTTATCCAATCATAACTGACCATATATTCACTAAAAGCAGCAGCATCTGCATCGATGAACGGTGTGAGATCTTTCATGCCTTTGTACAGCGGAGGTATCAGGACCCTCATCTTCTCATCCAGCTCTTCAAACTTTCTGTTACCGTATGTCAGAAATCCTACCATAGCTCCAAGTGCTGCCCCCTGGAAATCAAACATGAATACAAGAGTTATGTTTCCTGTTAATAATGATATTTCAATTTAACATGGTAGAATCCATTTCTAGTTTATGTCCCGCCCATTTCTCTCTAAACTCCGCCCACTTTTTTACATGTTATGGAATTGATTGGAAACTTGAAATCAAAGAATATAAATTTCAAAGTAATTATACAGCTAAGCTGTTGAATATTTAGAAACTAATTTGATTGGGAGCCATTGCTGCCAATGGCAGCAAGAGCTCACAGTCAAATTATTTTATAAATATTCAACAGAATGTTGATTAAATTGTACATTCGTCAAAGACATACAATTTGACACTTTTGTGACCGACTTGTCATTTTTTGTGATGGAGCTAGATGTCATTTTGATCGTGACTTAAGCTTAAATGTGACATCTTTGATTAATACATCAGAGACATGCGAGGCAGATCCAATCCCTCCATTATGCTTGACCACACGTTATAAAGAACCACCATCTTGTGATTTTAACCCTTTACTGGTCAAGGCAAAAAAACTCCAGCCTTTTCGAAATGTCCATTTAAAGACAGAGCCTTTTTTAAATTTACAAGTGAAATAACTGGCTCAATAAATGAGCCGGTCACTACAATGTTAAGTTTTCAAAAATAGTTTTCTCTTGATCTACAAATGGATATTTTTATGAGAAATTTTCTTGAACAAATTTAAGGATTAAAGGGCTCATATGAGCAGTGTTGCTGGCATAGAGAGCAAGACCTTTCAACATGATTCCTCAGTGGCTATCCATTATTCTGCATTAGCGAATGACAAGTTGAAGGTTTATATCTAAACAAAAACCCTGTCTTTCTGTGCCTAGCCTCTTACCAATGCCCCCAGCAGAGCAGAGACAGAGCCACCTCCAGGTGCAGATGAACGTGAGCCAATTGATTGGATGAAATCTTTCACATCCATAGAAACGAGAGGTCCATCAGTGTTGTCATCAATCATGTATCTACCGGAAAAAAGAATATCTACTCTAAACAATCCCCATTGATCTGTACTTATTCATCGTCTCCATAGACACGGTTCATCCAACTGCCACAGAATTAAATTCCTGTTTTCTTTAGACATCTTCCAGACAGTTCTTTAATTTCTAATTTTTAATTACATCTCTAAACACGTAAGTGAGAGCGGCAAGAAGTAGCTCCATTTATATATATATATATATATATACACATAGTTTCCCATCTCATTTTTTATTGATTTTTCTTCATTACCTTCACACATATGTTATCTATGACACTCACTGTGTTCGCTACAAAAGCCCTTACTTGTACGTAATAATTGTATTATTTAAGTACTGTACATGAGTTTTATCTCGGATTATTTAATATATGCTATAATGGACCATTCCAATTTTAGCCATGCCTCGCCCATCTCTAGCTAAGCTCCGCCCATGCTTTTCCAGTGTCGGGGTCTATCAGGCCCTTAAGTGTCGGGATCTATCAAACCCTGAACTCCCTGAATCTCAATTTCCAGAAAACTATAAAGGTTAACTGTTGAACAATTTTCAACTGAATGGTTAAGACATACAATTTGTAAACATGAAGTATTTTAATTGTGTGGTAAACCTACCTACAGTGGCATATTTGATTATGATGTCATATACTTGATTGACATATTGGATTACTCTATTACAACTGCAGATCTTATTTAACCCTTTTATGGCCACAGGTCTTTGGTCAAAGAAGATCTAATTATATTCTTACTGAATGCCCATTTTCAGACCAAGAGAATATTATTTTTGTAAATTTACCACTGAAGTGACTGGCTCGCTTAACGAGCCGGTCACTTTAGTGGTAAAATTTCAAAACTAGTATTCACTTGACCTGCAAATGGATATTTATCAACACTACACATGGCGGTGTTGGCCGACTTCGCCATGAAAGGGTTAAAATATGTAGTTTAAAGGACCTTTCCAGTTTATCCATCAATCATATGACATCATAATCAACTATGTGATGCAAAGGACGTCATGAATGACGCAGATAAGTTTGTCAAGCACGCATAATTGGTGATGGACTATGCATTGTTATACGAACTGTATGTCTTTGCTATTTAATAAACATGCTGTTGAATATTTTGAAACTAATTTGACTCGGCGCTATTCAACAGCTTACTTGTATAGTTTCCTGGAAATTGACAGTCAGGGAGTTCAGTGATCGCTCGATCCCAACACGAATGAGGTGTGGGTGGAGCTTAGCTAGATATTGGCAGAGCATGGCTAAAACTGGAAAGGTTCATTAGTAATTGTAACTAGTACATAATATATATTAAAATATAGAGTCTAGAACACACAGTCGCCTTATCACAACTCTCTAGATACATTCACAAACTTTGATGTTTTTATCATTCCCCACCTCGGGTCTCTCAGTGAGATCAGCCCAATATAAATGACATATCGCAATCCACAATCATATGGATGGGTGGCATAACAAATTTTATTGAACTCCAACAAAACGTTTTCAGGTGATGGATAGAATGTGTATGATAGTTGACATCTTAACACCCCATGCTCCGAATTCCACCCCGCCAAATATAATAGTAATCTCACGATCCACAATCATATGGCTAACTACTACTCACATAATAAAGTTTGTTGAATTTGAACAAACAATTTTGGATGAGATAGCACGACAGAGCGAATTTGTATGATATATGACTTTTGACCCTGCTGCATCGCACACATATGCATGAGTGAATGCACACACATACAGACCATTACCTCCACCACCACCACCTAGTCCCAAGACACAAACCACCCCATAACATAGGAGGGAGAGACAATTAGAACTAGACTGATCAGTCGATGATGCGTCATCGCAAATCCACACGTTAACCACTTTGAAATTTCGACACACCCCACAACCCACCCCTGGGGCAGAGCCAAATGTAAATGGCATTTTGCACTCCGCGATCATATGGGTAACTCACATACCGAATTTGATTGAATTCCATCCAACAGTGTCGGAGGAGTGGCATTACACTCAATTTTTTCACTTCTGACCCCCTCACCCACCCCTGGGGGCCGTGCCAAATGTAAATGTGCTCATGTACTCCACATTGATATAGCTAATCCATAGACCAAATTTGTTTGAATTCTGTCCAAAGGTTTCAGAGGAGATGCATTACAATCAATTTCCGCAGGTTAAAATTTGACCTTTTGACCTATCCCCCACCCCCTGGGGGCGGAGCCAAACCTAAATGGCTTCTTTACTCCGCAATCATATGGGTAACTCAGATATCAAATTTCAGAGGAGTTGCGTTACAACTGATTTGACCTTTTGACCCCTGCCAGCCCTCCACACACACACCCCACTCCACCCCCACCGCTGGGGTGGAACCAAATCTAAATATTGCCTTGAAACCGGAATCATATGGCTAACACACATACCAAATTTGATTTAATTCCACCCAATGGTTTGAGAGGAGATAGCGTGACGGACGGACGGATGGACAGAGGCAAATACAATATCCCCATCTAAAACCTGTGGATAAATATCATCTCACAATCTGTAATCAACATGGGAACTAACACAATAAATTTGGTTGAATTTCACCAAGCAGTTTCTGAGTAGATAAGATGATTGTATCTAGAGATTTGTTCCTATCGGCTGTCCCCTGGCCTGCACATGGCAGAGCCAAACGTAACTGGTGTCTTGCAATCGGCAATCATATGGAGAACTCACATGACAAATCTAGGTGAATTACACCAAATGGTTTAGGAGATAGGCAGACAAATACGGATCGACAGATGGACAGACAAATGCAGGCAATTGCAATATTATACCTGACATTTGGCTCAGGTGTGGGGGATAATAGAGGGATCCATTTCTAGTTATGCCCCACCTATTTCTAGCTAACCTCCACCCACGGTTTGCCCGTGTTAAGATTGACTGAACTATGAATTCTCAGAATCTCAAAATCAAGGTAACTAACTATACACGTAACTGTTGAATATTTTGAAAGTAACTTGACTGGGTTCAGATAAATTCTTTTCAATAGAATATTTATTAAATAGTAGAGCCATCAAAGACATACATTTTGTGCACTTGACAAACTATTCCAGCTTCATGACAGAGTATTTCTGTAAATGATGATTATGACATCAGCCTAATCACCCCTTGATAGAAGGTAGCCCAAGAGTTATCCCTCTCGATATGTGATGTTTTCATAGCATCTGCTCTATAATTATGGAATGCAGGGTAAGCAAGCAGCATACCTAACTAATGAGGTAATGAAGCAATCACCATCCATATATGGAAATCTGAATGATCTAAGCCAACAGCCCATCACCTCATACAATCGCATGATTATTCCAGCCAATCATGGTAGATTCTACAACATAGTACCAGTGAGGTAATCATGTTAATAGCTACTGGACAAGACTGGACTGCTTCAGTCCGTTTCTCAATGCCAGGCAGTCAACATCTTGCTAATTTTTCCCGCCACTACCCGATCAGTATCCTCCAAAGTTTACAGTAATAACAAACGTGATGGCAGTAAGCACCTGTACACATGATCATGCTTGGTTTTACATATCATGCTAGAC
This sequence comes from Chaetoderma sp. LZ-2023a, assembly GCA_034401795.1. NCBI lineage: Eukaryota > Metazoa > Mollusca > Caudofoveata > Chaetodermatida > Chaetodermatidae > Chaetoderma > Chaetoderma sp. LZ-2023a. Next base: position 51,424,468 of record CM067365.1, read on the forward strand.
ACAACCAACCAAACACTCAACATACTGTACATGGGGATATTAACTATGTGATAGAATAAAAGAACTTACTCAATGATTCGCTCCTTTGGATTAAATGCACTGATGGAACTCAGACCAAGTCGATTTACAACCTGAGAATACAAATTATGCAATTAAAATATGTAATTAACACAAAATAATAGTCTGCAATGTCATTCTATGCATGCTAAGTTCCAATAAGATTTACATGTACCATTCTGCAGTGTGAGATACAAAGAGGATCTCACATAAGTTGACATTTCCTATCAAGTTTATAACATGAGTTTAATAATATCTCATTTGGCACGAGCTTTAGCGAGTTCTAAATGAGATCTTACTAAATAAGTGCGATAAATTTGATACCAAATGGCAATGAGTGTGAGATTCTATTTATCACATAACCAAAGAAGCTTCTGTAGTGGTCTTCAAAAATGTCGATTTGAAGAAGACTATTTTTGAAAATTTACTATTGGAATGACTGGCTAGATAACTGAGTGAGTTATTCCCGTGATAAATTTCCAAAATAATATTCGCTTGCAGACTTGTGTGCGATTACATGATTAAAATCAAAAATACTATTATTTTTCCAATTATGAATTTATATGATTAAAAATTATATAATCGAATAATCATGAATAATTTTTACTGCATAAATATTTTTAATTCTTCATTTTATAATTACTATTTAATGCGCTCGGTCACGAAAATTGACATTTTGCTCAATGAAGCATGCCCATTTGCCGGAAAAGAGAAGACTATTTTTGAAAAGGTATCTCGAGCCAGGCCTTCCAGCAATACATTTTCAAAAACAGTCTTCTTTTTGCCTGCAAATGGACTTTTTAAACCACCATTTCAGCTTTCGTTATTGATATGCTTTTCGGTGTTATGACTGGATAATTTGTACCCAGGCTAATTAATCGAGTAATCACGATTATTCTTAACCAATCGATCTTGATCACTCAAAGCAATAATCGTACAAATGGACATTTTCTATGAGAAAATTCAAATCTTCTAGAAGAAAATTGAGGCTTACTTTGAGGGTTACACCCGCTTCATTCATGAAATACCTGTATCGCCATTTCAGAACATCCATACAGCTAAGCTGCTGAATATTCGCAAAATAACTTACCTTTACTGTCAGCCATACCAAATTATCCAAACACATACAACAGCTAGCTTTTAATACATACTAGTCTCAGTTTCTGATCTTCTTCCAAAATGAACAGTTTTTCTCTTTCCATGTAAAAATCAGCTGCTTGCATAAGCGCTTTCAGCGGAACCAAACCCACGATTTGTGATCCGACTACGGCTAAATTCAAATCCTGAAATACAACAGAGATCATAGATTATAGTGTAAAGAAAAGCAGGAACAGTATCTATGTTCCAACCATCTGTAAATTAAAATTCTGAAATACAAGAGAAATACATGCTAGAGCATATACATATATCTATATACAAAAAAGTTTTCTAAATGAAACATTAATACTCCGCTGACCCGACACCCCAACTGCCATGTCCATAGAGATACTTATACTTTCCATGAGAATCGCGGAGTGACGTGATCGTGTGAATGATTGTTGTCCTACACAGTGTCATCGCGGGGATGATATTTTGTTGTTGACGATTGACTGCTCATTCAAACACCATCATGTTAACCCTTTAATACTCATATCAGCCAAAAACAGCTTCTGCAGTGGTCTTCTTCTTCTTCTTTTCGATCGCTGGTATCACACTTGGAGAACCGTTCTCAAGATGAAATCTGTGGTTTTCTGCAGTTCTTCCACAGGCCCATACAGCTTTTCAAGAAGAGGTTGACAAAGGCCAGATCTCTTCTCTCAGCAGCTGATACGTACTGCAACATTGAAGTATGTGCTCTGTGGTCTGGTCTGCTTCTCCACAAGGACAAGCGGGCGATGTCGTAAGGTGGAACCGCCTGTACATGTGTTGGTTTAGTCTGTTATGTCCAGTTCTGAGACGAAAAATGGTCACTTGCTCTGGCCTCGAGAGATGATGCAGTCGTCTTGAGAAATGTCCATTCGCAGACCAAAAGAAGACTATTTTTGAGAATTACCACTGGAATGACTGGCTCGATAACAGAGCCAGTCATTCCAGTAGTAAATTTTCAAAAATATGCTTCTCTTGGTCTGGAAATGGACATTTTCTATGAGAAAATTGAAAATTACTTGAATAAATTTGAGTTAGAGAGTTAATGGAGTGCAAGAGAAATGATAGTTTGTGCTAAACTAGAACCTTAATGGAGCTGATGTATTGTTGCATAACTTTATTGGACGCCATTTAATTCAAATCTGAAGACGCAACACGGAACCCACATGGTTGACGATTCATGTGACGATGTCACACGTTTAATTTTATGGGGTATTTAAAATCGGTGATTTTAACAGAAATTTTAATACTACAGAGGTTGTGAAAATTTGTTCCAAACTTTTGTAATTCATAAAATATGATAAAACTTTTATTTGTGGAGCCGTTTATTGAAAACTAATAGTCATTTATCTCCTTTAAACACATTTCTTTTGCTGGTCTTCATTGCTCATGTGTATTAGAGGGGTGGGGTGGGTGTGAGGTGAGTGGGTAATTTATGATTTACAAACAAATACTTGTTAGTGAGAAACTGAAAACTTTTACTAGTTGAAAATTTACAAGAAAAGGTTTTCAACGCTAAAAGAGTTGTAAACATCTTTTGTTCCCAACATCAACCTTTTTAAAACTCTTTAACACTCATATCGGCTAGAAACGGCCTCTGTAGTGGTCTTGAGAAATGTCTATTTGCAGACCAAGAGAAGTGTATTTTTGAAAATTTACCACTGGAATGACTGGCTTGATAACCGAGCCAGTCATTCCAGTGGTAAATTTTCAAAAATACTCTTTTCTTGGTCTGCAAATGGACATTTTATGAGAAATATAAGTTTTTTTGAACAAATTTAAGTGTTCAAGGGTTAATGGTCAAATTTGATCAAGACAATTTCAATTTTCTTATAGAAAATGTCCTTCATTGGCTGTCCATTGGTAAATTTTCAAAAAGACTTCTCTTAGACTGTATTTAAATGGATGTTCACTTTAAGCAAACATGACCATTTTCTTGACCATAGTGTTAAAACCGAGCTTTATTTTCTATACAAACGCTGGTGGTAGCCATTTTTAACCCCTTATAATGTTCAAAGCTAGTATCACAACTAACTTTGTTAACCCATTAACACTCAAATTTGTTCAACAAAGTTTTAAATTCCTTATAGAAAATGTCCAGAAGACTATTTTTGAAAATTTACCACTGAAATGACTGGTTTGATAAAGAGCACTATGGCAGCCACTTTTGTTCAGTACATGGTTTAGATTGTCTTGTTTCAATAAAGCTTCAAATCCTTAGAACGATTTCACTCAAATTTGCCATAAAACTAACGCGAACTTCAGTTTGTTTTATAGCAAACTATAGTCTACTACTCATAAGATATTATTCAACTTAACTAACTGCATGTCCTACTTCATCGTTTAACTCCGACAAGGCTCTGACAATTAATTGTCATCAGTTAACCCTTTAGTCCTCAAAATTGTTCAAGAAAATTTAAATTAGAAAATGTCCATTTGCACACCCAGTGAAGATTATTTTTGAAAATCTATCACTAGAATGACTGGCTCGGTTATCGAGCTAGTCATTCCAGTGGTAAATTTTCAAAAATTGTATACTCTTGGTCTGCAAATGGATATGCCTGAAGACGACTACAGAAGCAGTTTTTTTCTGCCTTGAGTGTTAAAAGGTTAATTTGGACAATGGAGGTATGCTTGTAGATAGAAGGGTGTATTGACCATGGCATGAAACACCACGATAACCTTCACATCAATATGGAATAATAGAATGGTAGAGAAGATGCCCACACAAGACTGACCACCAGGAAACCAGGTTTGATTAATACAAACAGAGATTTAAAATACTCACATCAGCATCTTTCTTAGCCTCTTCATACGCAGCATGTATCGGCGTCACCTCGTGATCAGTCAAGTTGATTGATACTTGAGCTATATTTGCTTCCTCCAGGTACCAACCAATCGCTTGACAGTTCTTCAACTTACCAGGCTGAAAATAACAAGAAAATACATTCAGAATTAGCTTAGGTAATTACATGGGATTGAATTATCGCATAGGTCTCGACAAAAGGTATTAACTTTAAATCAAGCCAATAAGCATTCGAACACTGATATTAAACAGTTACTCAATTATAAAAAATGCTTGTGTATAGTTTAGAAACAACACCATAGACGGTAACAGTTCACAGCAACACAGTTTCCAAAACCAGTTGCCTCGCTACCCCTTTAACTGACAAATCCATGAAAATGTGATTTCCGATTCACAGCGTATGCTGTTGAATATTTTGAGGCAATGGCTTCCAATCATATTAATCTCAAATTATACAACAGACTTCCTGTATTATTGTCTTGAAATTGAGATATGAGGAATTCATCAGTGAAAGGGTTACTGGTCAAATTGTCAGTAGTGGATAATAAACATAGGATCTAATATGCTTGATGTTTGGACAGCACTGATATATTTAGCTGCTGATATATCCACACATTGGAAAACTGGGTAAGGCGTGGTATGGTTCAAAATAGAGGGATCAATTTTTATCTATGCCCCGCCCGTTGCTCAGCCGGCAGTTTATTAAATCATAAATCCATCAAAGGCATACAATTCGTACACTTGATGGACATTTAATGTTCATGAGAGACATAGATACGTCATTATATATCATGACGTCAGCCGATTTGTGACGTTAATTGATTATGATGTCATATACTTGAGTGAGAGATCAGATCCATCCATTGATGTTATGCTATTGCCGTTAGTTAGTTTTGAGAGATCACAGTTGTTCCAGGATTTTGGGCTTGATGATCACGTGTAGATGTGATGGATTCTATCATTTTGTATTTGGATAATAACTAGTTTATGATGGAAATGGATGAATCCAATCTGTCACTCAATTATATGGTGTTATAATGAATTACGTCGCATGTAGGCTGATATCACAATCAAATATGTAATGAATGACATAAGTACCTAAGTCTGTCATGTGTACAAATTGTCCACATCTTTCCGACTTTATACCCATTCTGTTAAATATTTTGAAGCTAATTTATTCTGGCCGCTGTTGCTGTCAGCAGCTAGTCAAATTAGTTTCAAAATATTCACCAGCTTACTTGTATAGTTTTCTGGAAATTGAAATTCAGGGAGTGCAGGGATCGATGGATCGATCAAACCCAACATGGGCAAAGTGTGGGATGGAGCTTAGCTAGAGGCATATTATTAGCTAAGACAAGACATGAATCTTTCATCTAAGTATATATTATGAAAATAACATAGTTATATAATTATTATGTTAGGATTGTACTCTTTCACTGTTTCAAGCGCCTTTATTACCTGCATTACCATACGCAGGTGAATTTATAACAATGTTGAGGATTTTTTTAAAAATTTATATAGGCAACAGCTTCTATATAAATTAATTGCAAAATACTCATAGGATACACGATCGTAAAGTTGCTGAATTTTCTAATTTTTGTTTAATTATCATGACTTTTCCATGATCTATATAACAAACAGTGCTGCTTTATCAAGGATTTCAAGGCCCCAAATTAAAGTTTTAAGATTCAAATATTTTCAAGGATTACCATAGCCCTGTTCTATATATGAGTACCTCTTCTGATCCCCGTCCTTGTTCACGAATGTTCAGGGCGACTCTGTGGGCTTGCTCTTTCGTGCTTAACATATTCACATTATATGCGATCAGAAACTTTCTTGCACCAACTGAAGTTGCACCCCAGGATGGAACAAAGTCACATGGTCCAAAATCTGGCCTCCATTCTGGCTTTGACAACTAATGAATCGAAAAAAAGAAAAGATTCGTTAAAAGATTACTTACCAAAAAGGTTATAGCATAGAAGAAACATTCTAAGCAATTCCAAACTGAATGTTGATAAAGAAACCATCAGAAATATGTAGAGATCATAAATTGTTAAAGTAGAGGTAACCTGGCATTAGCAGATACTGGTAACAGGATTCAAACGTTTTATCTCTATGACTAACTTTATTTATTTTTTGTACAAACTTTCAGATAAAACCAAGGCTTATTCACGACATTTATGTGTGAATGTGTATCAAAAACAAACATGACATGGTAAGGCAGTATGCAATACAAATGGCCCTCGATGCCAGCTGTTGAAATGAGATGTAAGATCGAATCTGGGAAATACACTGGTCTGTTGCATGCCAGATTGCAATGGATCTTTTCAGTTTATCCATCAATCATATGATGTCATAATCAACTGTGTGATGTGTAGGATGACATCATAATCAATAATGTCATGAATGACGTAATTAAGTTTGTCACGAATGCATAATTGATGATGGACCAAAGCATTGTTGTACGAATTGTATGTCTTTAATAAACATGCTGTTGAATATTCTGAAATTAATCTGACTTGGCGCTGTTGCTGCTAACAGAGGCAAAGTCTGGGTGGAGCTTAGCTAGAGATGGGCGGGGCATAGCTAAAAGTCGATTCCTCCATTACATGTACGTCTAAACATCTCTAAACAATGTGCATTATGCCCAACAATCCCCCAACCTCACTATAATCTACAATAATTAGATAAAGAATGAGTCACCTTTTCTTCTAGACCCTCGTACTCTCCAGCGCGCACCTGTGGTAAAGTCTTTCTGTAATCCTCAGTCGCCGCTGCTCCATACAGATAGGCTGAAAGGTTCAAAGGTTAACGTTCAAATACATTGTTATTTAACACCAAGAAAGGCAGCAATGTTACAAGATGCCTTATTATCCCCATGTTTTAAAAAAACGTTGGAGATATTGTAATCGGCTCCGTCCGTCTGTCCGTCTGTCTTTCCATCACGCTATCTCCTCCAAAACCATTGGGTGGAATTAACTAAAATTTGGTATGTGGGTTACTCATATGATTCCGCTTTGCAAAACGATATTTAGATTTGGCTCCGCGAGCAGGGGGGGCGTGGCAGGGGTCAAAAGGTCAAATCAGTTGTAACACAACTCCTCTGAAATCGTTAGACGGAACTCAACTAAATTTGATATCTGAGTTGCCCATATGATTGCGGAGTGCAAGAGGCCATTTAGATTTGGCTCCGCCCCAGGGGGTGGGGGAAAGGTCAAAAGGTCAAATTTTAACATGCGGAAATTGATTGTAACGCATCTCCTCCGAAACCATTGGACAGAATTCAACCAAATTTGGTCTATGGATTACCCATATCAATGTGGAGTACATGAGCACATTTACATTTGGCTCTGCACCCCCCCACCCTCCCCACCCTACCGGATGGGTGAGGGGTGGGGGTCAAAAGGTAAAAAAATTGATTGTAATGCCACTCCTCTGACACTGTTGGATGGAATTCAAATAAATTTTCGCACATCAGTTACCCATATCAATGTGGAGTATATGAGCACATTTACATTTGGTCCCGCCCCCAGGGGGGGGGGGGGGGGTCAAAAGGTCATGAAATTGATTGTAATGCAACTCCTCTGAAATCGTTAGACAGAACTCAACCAAATTTGATATCTGAGTTACTCCTATGATTGCGGAGTACAAGAGGCAAATTAGGTTTGGGAGAGGGGTCAAAAGGTCAAATTTTAACCTGCAGAAATTGATTGTAATGTATCTCCTCCGAAACCATTGGATGGAATTCAACCAAATTTGGTATGTGAGTTACCCATATGACCGCAGAGTGCAAAATGATAGGGGTAAAGTATAATCCTGACAGGGTAGAATGAATAAGCATTCTGTAAGTATTGCTTTGCGACAGATGTCCCCTACCAGGTGATATAAATCTTTAGAGATTGATGGTCAAAAACTCCACTAAAAATTCACAGAAACAGCTGAAACTCGAACTTGATCTGTAACTTCTCATAACAAAGCAATAAACCAAGTTTCAGTTATATATGGTGAAGGAGAACAAAAAGTCTTGAAAGCTGATCATATGGCTGTATTTCATACGTTGAAAGGGGACATAACTCCATCTAAAAATGACGCAAACGCCTGAAACTCGAACTTGCTCTGTAATTTCTCATAACAAAGCAATGTACCAATTCTCAGTTGAAAGGGGGGAAAATTTACGAAAATGTCTGAAACTAAAACCTGCTCTATGACGCCATATAATAAAGCATCCTACCAATTCTCATTTGAATCCCTTGAAGGAGTGCGAAAAAAAGTGTGGAAAATTGATCTTTTTTTGTATTTCATGTTGAAAGGGGACGTAATTCCACCCAAAACTGACGCAAACTCCTGAAACTCGAACTTGCTCTGTGATTTCTCATAACAAAGTAACGCACTAATTCTCAATTGAATATCTTGAAAGACTGCGAAAAATAATGTGGAAAACATTTTTGTATTTCATAAGTTGAAAAGGGGACATAGAAAATTGATGAAAATGCTTGAAACTCGAACTTGCTCTGTAACTCTCTATAATAAAGCAACCTACCAATTCTCAGTTGAATCCCTTGAAGGAGTGCGAAAAAAAGTATGGAAAACGGATATTTTTTGTATTTCATGTTGAAAGGGGACGTAACTCCACCCAAAATTGACGCAAACTCCTGAAACTCAAACTTTGTAATTTCTCATAACAAAGCAATGTACCAATTCTCAGTCGAATACATGTATCTTGAAAGACCGCGAGAAAAAATGCGGAAAACTAATATTTTTCATATTTAATAAGTTGAAAGGGGGCATAACTCCATGAAAGATTGACGAAAATGTCTGAAACTCTAACTTGCTCTGTAACTTCTCATACCAAAGCAATGTAGCCTTTCTCAGTAGAATATCTTGAAAGACAACGAAAAAAAGTGCGGAAGACTAATATTTTTCGTATATTTCATAAGCCGAAAGGGGGCATTAACTACATTAAAAATATACGAAAATGTCTGAAACTCGAACTTGCTCTGTAACTTCTCATACCAAAGCAATGTAGCGTTTCTCAGTAGAATATCTTGAAAGACTGTGAAAAAAAGTGCGGCAGACTAATATTTTTCGTATATTTCATAAGCGAAAGGGGGCATAACTCCATGAAAAATTTACGAAAATGTCTGAAACTCGAACTTGCTCTCTAACTACTTGTACTAAAGCAATGTACCAATTTTCCCTTAAATATCTTGAAGGAGTGCTGGAAAAAAAGTGAGGAAAGCTAATATTTTTCGTATTTCTTAAGTTGAAAGGGGGCATAACTTCATCAACAAGAGCTCCGCAAACAGCGCATAATACCCTGCCATGATGACAAACCAATGAATGAGAGCTATCAGAAAATATTTATTTCTTCCTCAGACCCAGACCAGTCATCCTTATGAAGTGTCAAAGCAATCCGTCAAACGGTCAAGGATGTATCGTCAGGAAACCAATTTTCAAGATGGCCGACTGGCAACCATATTGGATTTCGGATTGTCATAAATTTCGATAAGTTTCTTCACCAGACATATTCCAACGACCCTATGAAGTGATCTGATAAATGGTAACGGAGCTATCATCCAGAAACCAACTTTCAAGATGGCTGCCCATGGCTGGCGGCCATTTTGGAGTTCGGAGCATCGTCAATTTCGACAGGTTTCTTCTCCAGCCCTAGTCCAACTACCCTATCAAGCGATCCGATAAACAGTAATGGAGTTATCATCTGGAAACCAATTTACAATATGGCCACCAGTGGCTGACGGCCATCTTGGATTTCGGATCATTGTCAATTTCGAGAGGTTTCTTCCCCAGAGGTAATTGAACCACCCTATGAAGTTTCATAGTCATCATCCGGAAACCAATTTTCAATATGGCCGCCGGTGGCTGGTGGCCATCTTGGATTTCCGATCATTGTCGATTTCGATAGGTTTCTTCCCCAGACCTAGTCCAACCACTCTATGAAGTTTCAAAGCAATCCGATAAACAGTAATAGAGTTATAAACCGGATACCAATTTTCAAGATGGCCATCGGTAGCTGGCGGCCATCTTGGATTTCTGATCATTGTCATTTTCGATAGGTTTCCTCCCCAGACCTAGTCCAACCACTCCATGAAGTTTCAATGTGATCCGACAAACGGTAACAGAGTTATCATCCAGAAACCAATTTCAAGATGGTCGCCGGCCATCTTGGATTTCGGATCATCGTCGATTTCGTTAACTTTCTTCCCAAGACCTAGTCCAACTACCCCATTAAGTTTCAATGTGATCTGACCAATGGTAACGGAGTTATCATCCGGAAACCACTCTGCCGCCCGCATGCCTGCCCGGACGGCGCCATTACATAATACCCCGCCAGATGTTTTGGCAGGGTATAAAAATTGATGCATAAGCCTGAAACTCGAACTTAGTCTGTAACTTCTTATAACAAAGCAATATACCAATTCTCAGTTGACTACCTTGACGGACTGCAAAAAAAAAAGTGCAGAAAACCAACTGAGACAGACGGACAGGCGGATGGATAGACAGACAGCGCGCGAACTATAGTTTTCCCCCCATCCTCCCTCCCGGTTTTACCGGTAGGGGACAAATAAGATAGCATCAGCTAATGAATAGTATCGATAACCAAGCCAGTCCTTCCAGTGATAAAATCAGAGTTTCCGTGTCTGCAAATGAACATTTTCTATGAGAAAAATTAAATTTTCTTGAAAAATTTAAGGGTTAAAAGGTTAACAGCTGGAAAATGGTTAGAATTCTTACATGGCAGTGATAATTCTGTGGCAAGTCTCATAGCAAACTGCTTGGCACACTGAACACAGTCTTCCATTGTCGTGTTACGGACAGGAACAAATGGACAAACATCCATTGCGCCCATTCGTGGGTGTTCTCCTGGAAATGAGATAAACAATGTGCATTTTATACAGCGACATGATTCAAAGTAGTGTGGAAATTAGCACACAGTTGATTAGTAAATATGGAGCTCTATGCCCCAATACTCCTAAGACTATGGATGAATCCGATTTAGAAAGTCCATTTGCAGGCCAAGAGAAGACTATTTTCGAAGGTTCTGATTGAAATGCCAGTTATTCCAATGTTAAGTTTCTTTAATAGTCATCTCTTGGCCCGCAAATGGAAATTTACTGCGCAAATATTTAAATTTTACGTGACTAATCTTGACCATTAAACGGTTAAGGGGTGGGGTGGGGTGGTGTTGAGGAGAACATACTTATACCATTATATGAGTTATGAGTAGCAAGTAAAACAGAATAACATTATACAATACATGGCTTACCATGATGCCTTGACATATCAATGACATGAGACGCAACCCGGGCACTGTTCAATGCCCCCTCCACGACTGCCTCTGGTGAGCCGACGAAAGTGTAGACTGTACGATTAGTGGAGGCACCTGGATCAACATCCAGTAGATTACAGCCATCTGTACTGGCAATAGCATTAGCAATGGCTTCTATCACCTTAAAAACAAAGATCAAATGGACAACATGAGAAGAAAATCTGCTTGCTGAATTTCTGAACAATACACTTTCCATGCGGTTTAACTCTGGATATGCTGAATATCTTGAAAATAATTTGACTGAAAGTTGTTGGTGGCTCAGAGTTAGTGGTCATTGAAATTATTGTCTGGTGGCTTGCAGCAGTCAGCCAGTTACTAGTGAAGTTGGTGAAAAATATCTTACCTGTACTGAAATTCTGTATGTTCAGTGTTAAAATCAAACGTACATACAAAGTGGGTGATGCTTAGCTAGACATGCTAGAAATGGATCAGGGCTCTATTGCATCTCTGTCTCGATTAGCTTTACTATGATGCACGGGTGTGATCACTATATCGCTCACCTGACTGATAAGTAAGCTGGGAGTAAAATGGAGGAATCCAGTTTCTCAGTCAATCATATGACGTTATAATTAACTACATCACATGTAAGATGTTATCATAATAATATAGTCAGTATTAAACGCTTAATAGGCTGTCAAGTTGTACAAAGTTTATGTCTTTACTATTTAATAAACATTCTGTCATTGTCTGTTGAATATTTTGAAACTAATTGGACTGGGCGCTGTTGCTAGAGCTGGGCGGGGCAAAGCTAAATCTGGATTCATCCGAGACCTGCAGTCCTGCATCATACACGAGTAACATATTGAAAACTGATATCATACACTAACCATATAAAAATGTATTATACAGTATAACCAGAAATGTGGTTGCAATGCAACCATGATGCTCGACTTTACGACTTTGCAATGAACTATGAAGCTGGACTTAAACCATAAAATAAATATAGAAGGCTTATCAATACCCATATCAACAACAGGCCCAAGAGCCTGTAATGCTCACCTGGACCATTAGCATTTGAACCACTTGCATTTAAATACTTGTAGACAACATAGATAATTTTCGAAAAATCAAAGATGGCCACCAAAGAAAGTGACCAATCAAAATTCTTGTTTGATATGTTGAAGCCTACTGTGATAGGAGCATTCCACCTAGGTTTCGTTGAAATCGTACCACTAATTAAGTAGTTTTCAATGGTTCTGGAAAAAAAAAAAATCTAAATGACAACCAAAAATATCGACCAACCAAAATTTTGAATAGTAGTTCTAGAGCCTACACTATAGAATCCTTCCAGTAAAATTTGGATAAAATCCACCAAGCGGTTATGGAGAAGATGCATTTTGATAATTTCTGGTAGATTTTACATAAAATTTAATTTTAACAAAGAAAATCGACCCATTAAAATTCTGATCAGATGTTCTGGAGCCTACCACAATAGGGTCTGTCAATGAGGGTTGAGCTCTGTCAAGCGGTTAATGAAGAGTAGCGTTTTGACAATTTCCAGTAAATTTTTCATAAAGATAAACATTTTCACCAAAACAATTGAACAATCAAATTTGTGTATTACATACAAGTTCTGAATCCTAGCCCCATAGAATTCTCCCAGCCAAAGTAAGTTGAAATCCGCCAAGCGGTTAATGAGTAGAGTTTTGACAATTTCCAGTAAATTTTTGATAAAATCTTGGATTTTCACCAAAAGAATTTACCAATCTAAATTCTGTATACATGTTCTGAAGCTTAGCCCCATAGGATCCTTCCAGCTAAAGTGAGTTCAAATCTGTCAAGCGGTTAATGACAAGCAGCATTTTGACAATTTCCGATAAATCTTTCAGAAAATCTAAGGTTTTCACCGGATACTATTTGTCAAATTGAGTCAGGCTGCTGGACATCATTTGAAAGAGACTGCTGGAGATCATTTGAGACAGGCTGCTAGATACTATTTATCAAATTGAGACACACTGCTGGATATCATTTGAGACCTGGAGGCTGCCGGAAATCATTTGTTCAAATTCATTTATTTTGATATAATTTTACTTTGATAGTTGCCGATACATCGCTGACAATATGATTCAGTTGATTCCAATAAACCATTCTGCATTAGAGAATTATTTACTTAGCGTTAGTTAGCATTGCTTCAGGTAGAGGTCCTTAGGCGTCTTCTTCACCAGACTCCTTTTCTTTATCATCCTATCGCTCTAGATTTATCTAGCCAGTCATTCCAGTGGTAAATTTTAAAAACTAGTCTTCTCTTGGTAAACAAATTATGGACATTTATGAAGACTACTACAGAAGGCATTTTTGGCTGATATGAGTGTTAAAGGGCTAGGGTTATCATAAAGGATTTCTTGCTTCTTCCAGTACTTGTCCAGTCTATTCTTATGTGAGTTTAATGATGGTGCAGTTATAAATTCGTATGGTGGGTCATTCCATATTTTTGCGGCCTGTAGTGTGAAGTAATTTAGTCTCCGCATTGCCATTGATGTGCTTATTTGGGGATAGATCTTCATACTATTTCCCCGCATTCTGTGTCCTTCTGAAATGCCGCAACGCAGTTTTACAAAGTCACTTGCCTTCTTATCATACCCTCCATGAAGTATCTTGTAATGTTCTATTACATCTCCCAGGCCTTTCTTGTACCATAACGTCCATAAGGTAGATAGCCTGAGCCGTGTTAGTCTCTCAGGATATGTGGTCTTTCATTCCTGGAATTTGTTTCGTAGCCCTACGTTGCACCCCTTCAATTATCTCTACGTGCACTCCACTCTTTGTCAGTGCTCCAGATAACTTTCTTCAATTGGGAGTTGGGATTACTACTCCTTAATTTTTCAACTGACACATACAGCAAATTTAGGAGGAGTACAAGACTTGTTGTTACCGAATACTGTACAATTATCCTTCTCCCCGCCCCCAATAATATATATGACAGATGATAACAACGTAGTCAGTTATATGAGCTACTCGTCGAAGGTTGTTAAGCCTGACGCTTGGTCTCGATGTGAGACCAAAAGTCTGAATGATCTGTAAAAATTATCACAACCGCCAAAAAATGGTCACAAGCCGCCAAAACTGGCACAACCGTTAAAAAAGTCACAACCGCCAAAAAACGGTCACAGGCTGCCAAAACAGGTCAACCGGTAAAATGTTTGACCAGGCCGCCAAACCCCCAAAAATTCCAAACGGGGGAACCGCCAATCTGGTTCTTTTCTGCCCATATATAGTCAAGATCGACTCAATCCACAGGCTCGCCCAGGAAGGGTATAAAAGGGAAGAATATTCCAGTCCATATCATTCAGACTTTTGGTCTCACATCGAGACCAAGCGTCAGGCTTAACAACCTTCGACGAGTAGCTCATATACGTAACTGACTATGTTGTTATCATTTGTCATTTCACAATTGATTCATCCAGCAAACCGTTGCCACGGGAAACGGAGATAGTCACAATACCTCCGCTGTCCGCACTGAGTCTAAACACAGTAGGTTCGGACACGCAAGCCGCCAGGTCTACACAGACCTGAATGCCACCAAAACAACCAGTAACAATTACAACCGGTGAAGCTGACCACAACCGCCAAAAAAAGTTGCCCAACCGCCAAAAATGGCAGAACCGGCAATAACCATCCATTAGTATGTAGGGGAAACTACGCCCCTCTAAAATCAGAATCCAATGACATCTCCAATTGATATTAAACCGCCATAGGTATTCATTCTCATCAGACCTGGACGATGAAAACTCCACCTCATGGAGAACACAGAAAGAATGTCATTGGATAGACCAGCTCCACCCGATGAAGCCTATAGGCACAAACCGAGCAGGATAATGGACGCCCTTTCCCTGGACCAACACTGGACACGCCCAGTATGTTGTTATTATTCCAATAATATATATATATATCAATATATCATAATAAATGATGTGGTATCCTTACCATATGAAGGTGTAACAATCAGTGCATTGTAATTGTACCATCAGATCATCATTCTACAGTATGAATAATTACTGTATTCTGCGGCTGTAGTAGTAGAAATATCCTACAGCCGCAATCAGTCCTTTTTCACTTTTGACCACTGTGTCATCCTTTAACTCTCAAATTTGTTCAACAAAATTTCTACTTTCTCAGAGAAGATGTCCAGTTTCAAACCAAGAGAAAATTATTTTTGAAAATTTATCACTGGAATGACTGACTTGACTATCGAGCCAATCATTCCAGTGGTAAATTTCCAAAAATTAGTCTTCTCTTGGTCTGCAAATGGACATTTCCCAAGACCAATGCAGTAGCATTTTTTGGCCGGCTTTAGCATTAAGGGAATAAACTAGTCACCCCCACCAGCCACCCACCCTCCATCTTATTTCCTAAGGCCAGCAAACTTTCAAGATTAGCCATTACAGTTACATGTCCTGGTTGGGGCAGGGTGTTTGGCAATCTGCTTTGATCAACTAACTAGTCAGTTATGACACCCAGATTTTAATTCTGAATGAAAATATATTTTTTATATCAAAACTGTTTATTTTAAATCTATCTGCGTTATGGCTATGGTGTGACAGATTAGCCTATAGAGATGCACTAGCATTCTAAAGACTATCTCTGTCGCATACTGGCAAATGAATAAATAATATTGCTGTAATAATACTTGTCATTCTGAATTCTGAAATTTGTTTTAAAGGAGGTAAATTTAGAAGCTAGTTTGACCGAAAGAAAATACAGACAGCAATTAATCACTTACAGAAGTTACAGTTAGATTGTTTTCAAAATAATTAGCAGAGCTTCAACTATAACTCACATGTATCATTGGCATTTATAAAATAGAAGGAAAAGTGTTATGCACGCCACATTTTCAGAGTATTTCTTTATTTAGAAGGGAAATTCCAGTTTTGTGCTGACAAGACAGGTTATTGCAATTAGAATATTGTTCATTTAATCTTGGCAAGTGTCTTACTAAAAATATAGTCCCGGGTTAGAAGCGCTAATATATTGTTTACCATGATAAGAGAACAGATCTTTTAATATATGCCGGTAAACTAAATCAGGTGAAGAGAACTTGCAGTTGTTATTGGCATATTAATGCTTTAGCCTACTTACGGAAATTGTTGTATTTCATATTAAAAGTTATTGCTATAATTACCTCTCCAATTAAAATAAGTGTCAAAGAACACATTTTTACTTGTAAATATTTCTGTATATTTCTTCCATCTCCACTCATATGTTATCCTTAATTACAAATGCCATATAAGATATAGATGCCTTCCTTAAGATTCAGAGTTTGTGAAAGACAAACTCAGAATATATTGCGGTTGATTATGGTCTGGGTCGAACTCATCACTATTCACGGTTATGACGGCTACTGTAAAAGTTATGCCTGTACTCTTATTTCCAACTAAAATATGTCTTGAACAACTAAGTTCCGGGGATATTTTAGCTCATTTAGCAATATGTATGAAAATAATGTCCACTGAATTTTTTTCATTGACACTTCTATAGGGGCGCATATGTAACGCAAAGGTCTTGTAATAAAGAAAAAAATACCCTCTTGTGGAGATCATACCGTTTAGTGATGTTAGTATAGGCATGGCTTTTACGAGGTCGGTATGTCATAGTATGTGACCAGTGTGTTGATTCCCCTTCGTGTAATTGAGTACGCTATATTTGATAATGTCAACAGGCTAGTACGGGCAGTTTAATACATTGATGCGTACTGCATTTACATGCGGCGTACATGGTACGCATGAATATTTAAATGTTTGCGTACATGGATGTTTAATATGCGTACAGTACGCTTGTACGCGCCTTATCTGGAGCGCTGCTCTTAGTGGAGCCCATTTCGGGCTGGCGAAAGCCATATGACTGGCCTTGCTAGAGGCTAGCATTAAAAACTTTCACCCACAATATTAGTAAATTTGATGAAATGTAACAAATTATAACAAGAGCTCCGCAAACGGTGCATAATACACAAACCAATGAATGAGCTATCAGAAAATAGAAATTTCTTTCTCAGACCCAGACAAGTCATCCTATGATGTTTCAAGGCGATCTGTTAAATGGTCAAGGAGTTATCGACCAGAAACCAATTTTCAAGATGGCCGCCGGTCGCTGATGGCCATATTGGATTTTGGATTATCATAAATTTTAATAAGTTTCTTCCTCAGATCTAGTCCAACCACCATATCAAGTTTCAAAGTGATTAAAAAAAGCATCCGCTTTTGTTTCTACGAGAATTGTTAATATTTAACAGATGTACTATTATGATAATGTCTATTATCTAGTCTGGCTCAAAATAAACAATTAAAAACTCCACACTCTCCATGATCCTGCCCATACCGTGTCCGGGAATTACCATATACTCCGGTACTGAGTCAATTCCCAATCACAGTCAGATTCGTCTCATATTTGTCTTGACAAACAGCGAAAGCAGCTCACCCTCACCTCAACGGGACGTCTGAGGCAGGCCATAGTACATCTGGTAAGTATTAACAATTCTCATAGAAACAAAAGTGGATGCTTTTTTTATTCTACTTCAAATAATACTTACCAGATGTACTATTACGATAAACTCCGGATTTCGACAGCCAAGAAACTCTGGTGGGAGGAGGCGAGGCTCGAAACAGCTCTCATCTACCATCTAACAGAGAAGGTTGTGAAGCGACTAGACCCCAGCATACACTTAGGCTTCCGCCATCTGACTCATTAGAGTGTTAAACTTCCATGGTCTAGACTGCGCTTCTCACCCCCCCCTCCTCATTTGTCTGCATAAATTCCAGCGGGATGTTAAAAGGGGAGGCAACACCCACCAAACCCGTGTCAGCCCCAAGTCTCAGTTAGAGCAGTCCAGGAGAGTGCAAAGAAGCTACTACGACTTCTAATTTTGAAAAAAAAATATCAGTATATCGCTTAGATTTTCAAATTTGAATGAGTCTAATGTCTGTTGCAATGAATAAGATACTCTTGAACCAGGCTTTTTACTTAATCGGTCTGGGAATTCGACTAAGTAAATTAATATTAGTCACTTAAATTAAGAAAACACTCACCATTTACAGTGCTTGGTCTTTCTTGATCATCACAGGAGCTCCGCCCAATCCACGGTCATTCACAGATCATGTGCATCACCAGTGCTAGTGCATGTGGAAGAACCCTACGATGTATGCGTAAATAGTGGTCGGACGTAGCTTAGTTAAGATTTGACAAATTGGCGATGGCCACCGGATTAACAGACATCACCTCCACTACAGAGACACCCTTATAAAGGGCCGATGACGATGCTAGTGCTCGGACTTGATGGGCATTCGCACGATCAATCTGCTTTCCTGTTGCGATTTTGTGAGACATCTAAATAGCATCGACTATCCAACGAGAAATGGTATCTTTCGAGGTGAGAAGATGAGGAGCTTTGAGACATAACAGAGATTTCAGGTCATCTCTCCACTCCTCAGTACGTTTCTTATACATTTTCAGACATCTGACAGGACACCAAGCAGAAGAGTTTGGGTCATGCCTAACTAAACTTGGCAAATTGATCGGCTGTCCTGGATATTTAAGTGACTGATTCTTTGCCAGGAAACAAAGACGTGGTAATAGTCTTAAACCTTCACCCGTAATGACAAAACAGTCTTTTTCAGCAGAAAGCGCATGAATTTCTCTTCTCCTTCTCGCCGATGATGGTGCAATTAAACAAAACTGACTTAATAGTTAACAGTTTAATATCTATAGATCTAATTGGTTCAAAGGGAGCATGCCCTAAAACCTGTAGAACAAGAGATAGATTCCATGCTGGGATAGGAATTGGCTGTCTAGGTCGCAAATTGCTCATTCCTTTAATAACTTCATTTAAAGTGTCGTTCTCCACTCCTACAGCGGCCAGACTTGGAACAACTGAAGCTAATGCAGACTTATATGCTGCTAGGGTTGAAGGTACAAGTTTAACAACCTCGTATAAATGGCAGATAAAATCTGCTACGTGTTGAACAGATGCAGAAAAGGGGTTAATATCTCTTCCCCTACACCACTCTGCAAATTTGTTGATTCTATAAATATATGTCTTGGTGGTTGGCCCTCTTCTGGCTGAAGCGACAAACTTCGCTGCTTGCCCAGAAAAGCCACCCTCAATTGCTCACTGCTTGATAACATCAATGCAGTCAATTGGAACATATCCGGTCTGTCATGGAGATACAGACCAATGGTCTGAGAAATCAGACCCCTTCTGTCTGGATGAGGAATTGGATTGCAGACCAGAAGCTCCAGCGGATCCGTAAACCATGATCGGCCTGGCCAATGAGGAGCGATCAGTAGTACTTGACACATGCCCTCTCTTATTTTTGCCAGAACTTTTGGGATGAGAATTGTTGGAGGATACGCATACGCGTACATTCCTCTCCACCGTATCGCCAGTGCATCCACTGCTAGAGCTAGTGGGTCCGGGATCAGTGACACGTATGTGACCATCTTTGCGTTTCCTTTCATCGCAAATAGATCCACATTTGGCTTGCTCCAATGTTTGAATAGAACCTCCGCTACCGATTGGTTGAGCTGCCATTCCGTCGGACGACAAACCATCCTTCGACTGAGAGCATCCGCTAGGATGTTCAATCTTCCTGGAATGTGTGCTGCCCGAAGAATAACATTCCTCTCTTGGCACCGCAGCAGAAGGTTCCATACCATCATACACAACTCCGGTGATCTCGTCCCGCCTTGGCGGTTCAGATAAGACACCACTGTGGAGTTGTCTGTCCTTATTAGGACAATCTTGTCTCGGATTAGTCTTGAATTTTCAAAGTGCTAATGCCACCGCTAATAATTCGAGTACATTTATATGTTTCTGCGCATTGGTCTGATCCCATTCCCCTAACACTGACAGATCATCCAGTACTGCTACCCAACCCGTCGTCGATGCATCTGTAAAGATGGACATCTGCAGTTGGGGAGGTTGTAGAGGAACACCTCGCAGGAGATTCTGTTCTGATAACCACCACTGAAAATGGAATATCAATGGTTCTTTTACTGGAATCCTCAGAGACCAGAATGACATCAAATACATCTGAATTGGCCTGCCCCTGAGCGCTGCATAAGGTACCACTTTCTCCAGATACTAGCAAACCCATTATTCTGAGAAATTGATGCCGTCGGATAAGCTCCTAGAGAAACTGACTCCAGAACTGCAATCAAACTCTTGACTCTGCTCTCCGCCGGAAAAGCCACACCGTCCCTGAGATTGAAAAGAATTCCCAGATACACAAACTCCTGGGATGGAGTTAATTCTGATTTCTCTAGATTCACAATCCATCCTAGGTCCTTCAATAAAGCCAAGACTACCTGGAGATTGTTGCGCAGAGTGACTGGATTCCCCGTCTTCAGCAGCCAGTCGTCTATGTATGTATGAACAGCTATGTTTCTCCTGCAAAGATAAGTAGTCATGGCGAGAACCACTTTGGTGTGAAGACCCTCGGGGCTGTAGTCAGACCGAAAGGTAATGCATTGAACTCCCGGACATTGTCTTGGAACGCAAAGCGAAAGTATTTCTGAAAAGGAATCGACATTGGAATATGAAAATATGCATCCTTCAGATCTATCGATACTGCCCACATGAGTTTTCTCAGCCCTGTCATTACCGCTGCTACAGTCTCCATCTGAAATTTTGGAGAAAGAATGAATTTGTTCAGAAGTTTGAGGTTGAGAATCGGTCTCCAACCTCCGGTGCATTTCGGAATGAGGAAAATTATCGAATAGAAGCCCAGGGAGGACTGATTGCGGATTAAATGAATCGCATTCTTCTGTTGAAGATCTATGATTTCTGAGCAAATGGCATTTAGACGATCGGATTCCCTTGGAACGGGAGTCTATACTGGAGTCGATGTTAACGGAACTAACGATTGACGGATGAGCCAGTCCGGTTCATAGCCATTTCTTAGCCAATGACAGACTAAACAATCTTGCATGACCTGTTCCATTTGGTTTGAGAACAGCTGAAGTCTGCCCCCGATGGTAGGAATCTGCACACAGCTCGCGGTCGATATTGCGCGATAAGATGTTAATTCGCTTGCGTGAAGATTCTCGACTCCCTGTGTTCCTGGTGCCACCAGAATGGGTCTCGCCAGATACCCGTCAGGACCATCCCCCATGGTCAAAACGCGGCTTCTTGGATTATGACGGCTCAGGACGGTAGCCACCGTGACCCGAGCCGCAACCCTTCATATCATCTTGATACGGCCTCTTATTAGAGAGCTTGTATGAAGACGAATGGCCAGGTCCCTGAGAACCGGATGCCTGATGGGCATCACGGCCAGAAGGACGGAAGGTCGATCTTTGACGCTGCCTCTGCTGCTCCTGTCGATGCTGCTTGTAGGACTGTTGCGGCGGAGTCCTTTTCGTCGACTTACACGACTTGCCGACAACCTCCTACTCTGCAACCATGGATGCAACCTTGGAGCGCTTGTCTTGCTCCAGCACTCTGAACCCCAAGCACCCAGCAGTCATCCTCAGTGACCGCTGGAACCACACCGTATTTGTCATACTCCCCTCGGGGAATATGGCCCCTTGCCCGCACCTGCCTGGAGCTGGCTCTTGGCTAAAAGTTGCTTGCTATAAATAGCATCCAACAACTACTTAAACCGTGGATCAGAGCCGTGGGCATGACCCCCATCCTAATTGACGCAACCGACGGATGGGGGGTGTCCTCCTCGGCCATGGCCGAAACCACAGACGGGTCCACCCTAGCTAGCCAAGCCAGAGCCTAGGACCAGTCCGTCTCCGAAGAGGACACTCCCGTGAATACATCACCCATTGACATATTCACAGTTCTACCAGCAGCGGCCTCCCGGCTAGGAGCCACTGCTGGTAAGCCAGAAACACCAGTACTGCACGGTTCCGCCGCCACCCAATGAATTTCATCGATCCATGGAGTAGGCCCGCATGAAAAACCATGCGGACCCATAGCGGTTACAGAACCGTGGCCATACACGGGTGCCAATGGCACCCCATGTGTGGCCGCTGGACCAGGCGAGATAGGCGAGTACCAAGCCTGGCCAGCAACACCCGTCACCGTGCTGGTTGGTGGCAAACCAACCAGCACTGGACAGGTGCCCGGTACCGGTGTGGCCTCAACCACAGGAGCGACTGTCCTGGCTTACGCCAAGCCAGACAGATGGAGGGTGGTTCCGTCCAGGACGGAATCGACCTCCATGCTCTCCACCCGCGGCATCTCAGGCCGCAACAGTCTCTGCTCTTCGGCCTCCTCATCTTCAGACCCCGAAGAGTCATCACCAGATGAGGAGACACTGGAGCCATCCTGGCGAATGGCTCCCATGCCGAAACGGATGCTCCGCGATTTCTTTTCGTACCGCATTGAACCTGCGTCAGACCCAGCCAAGTCCTTCTGGGAAAGGAACTCGACCAACATCTCGACCGGCCACACTGAACACACATTACACCTACTATCAATGTTACATGGTGAAGAACGAAAACAGACATGGTGTTTGCAGGTAATTTTGATGAACTTATGGCATTCGGCGCAAGATGGCGGGGAAGACTTGGCCTAAAAAATAAGCACAAGACCTAAAATAAGCAAGCGGAATGAAACAGGAATAGAAGGCAGACAAATAATTTTCAAATATATTGACCATAAATTAATTGAAGACCCTCCATCACCCCAACGTTGCATCAAAGATCGCATTATCTGACGACAAGAACGTAGTGGACATTAATACACCCATATACTGATCCTGACGGATGTATAAAACGGAACCAGGAACCCCATCGCATAGCATTCGTGGTATATTTAATAATAAATTTCAAATTATACTCTCAAACGAAGGCCAAAACGATACGTGAAGAAAACAACAAAATGATAACAAACTGCTGTAGACCACGGTAAAACCGCAGAACACACATCTTAAATCAAGAATTTTGATACCACCGGTCAATGCAAACAGATCGTGATTACCACGCAAAACTTGACATAATTCTTAAGTTTTTCTGGTACAAAAAGTATGCAGCACCCAGAACAAGATGCGCGACTAAATGAAACATTTTCTTCACCATAAAAATCTGAGAATCAACACAGGTGTGAGGTCACCCGCTCAGATAATACGGAGAAAGACGTCAGCCGATTTTCATGTTAAAAACACCGTATAGCCAACACCTCATTTCATATTACTGCAGATCGCCATTGGAATTAAAAGGAGGCGATCTATCTGGCATATTTTCTTCTTCTTTTCGTTCGCTGATCATACCGGCAGTCATGTAAGTGACTATGGACATGATCATAAGCGTTAAGTGCGTGGATCCATGGTTTATTAGAGTGCGCCATGCGGCCTGGAACCTCCGGCTTCAGCACTCGAGGTTTCTGTCAGGGTTACCTCACCCTTACCTCCTTTAGTCGCCTCGTACGACACGCAGAGGATACGGAAGGTGTATTCTAAGCCCCAGCTACAGGGCAATCTGGCATATTTTCATTGTCACCACACGTCCCAGATTCGGTGTCAGAAATTGGAACATGCGACACAGACGAAATTTTAGAGCCCTAAGTCTCCATACAGCTAGAGAATAACATGAAAGAATACGACCTGAGATTCAGAAGCTCCTTTCATGGTAAATCCAATATTCCGTGAAGCAAAAACAGCAAAACTTAGGCAAAGAAAAACACTAAAAACTAAGAAATTCTAAGATTTTCCAAATGCAAAATGAATGTATGGCTCTTGTTGCTATGCAACCAAGAATGAGCCTCACTGGCAGACGGGTACCCGGTTCCAGTAAAGCCTTCTAAATCTAGATTCCTAGAGCAGCTAGCTAGCTAGCTTGTTATCAATGACTAATATAATGGTACATTTGTAAGTATTGATCGAAGGAGAACTGGCCGGACCACCGATAGGTAATCCTGCACCAACCTGCATCAAGGGGACCATGGACTGCAAGGACTCAAATATCGCCTTGAATTGGGTGGCCCAAACACATAAGGCTGAGTCCATCTGCTCATCAGGCGCTCCTCCAGACCTTTAACGGATGCCTGATCCACCTTAGCCGCCTTGTCCCTCGCGATTCTCTCCAAACGTGCACGCCGATCGCGATCAAATTCTGCCACCATCTCCGACGACCACTTCGTACATACATCGCAAGGGCTTAGACTTAAATTGAGCTTGACAAAAAAACCTGACTGCAAAGTCGAGCAAAATAGACGAATCTGACTGTGATTGGGAATTGACTCGATACCTGAGGCTATGGTAATTCCCGGACACAGTATGGGCAGGATCATGGAGAGTGCGGAGTTTTTAATTGTTTATTTTGTGCCAGACTAGATAATAGAAATTATCATAATAGTACATCTGGTAAGTATTATTCGAAGTAGAACCGATAAAAGCTAACTGAGTTATCATCCGGAAACCAATTTTCAAGATGGCCACAGGTGGCTGGCGGTCATCTTGGATTTCGGATCATCGTTGATTTCGAGAGGTTTCTTTACCCGACCTAGTCCAACCACCCTCTGAAGTTTCACAGCGATCCGACAAATGGTAATGGAGTTGTCTTCTCTTGACCTACAAATGGACATTGAATGAGCACAAATTTTGATTTTCTTGAAATATATTGACCATTAAAGGGTTAACCAATCAGACACCCAGATTTTAAACTGGAAAGGCTGCTTATGTGCCAGGCAAAAATGGTGCATCCACTGTAAAGTACTCATCTATAGTTAACTATATTTGGTTAGATGAATGTGACTTTAGATCCATTTCCGTCTTAGCCAATCAGATTTGAGCTCTAGGCAGTAATGTGGATAGGTATGCATCCTGAGTTTCTTACTCATATAAAATGAAAGTCCCATAGCACTCACCCTATCTGAGCCCCGAGGACCCATAAAAAAATTAGTAATCATAATCGAAGATCGGTATTTGTATGTCTAAATCGAATTGATTGAACATTTTTAATTCACGAAAACAATGTATTCTGACATATATAATTGCACAATCGTGCTAAGTTCACAAAAATGTATGTACGCAGTCGATCCCAGACGTATTTGTAATCAGGGCATGATGGAAATTTGCAGAATTCTCGGAAAATCGTGAATTTTGTGTTTATTGTCGTATTGGACGTAGTATGCCGGCAATCAAATTTTAACGTTCCATCCTCTTTTCATGTCACTAAATAACTAAAAAGGTTGAATATTCTGTATCTTTTTAAAGCATGGAACAATGGTGGAAACTAACCATTCTACAATACTCTCATAGCTGCAGATGAATCAGGATGGATTCACAGTTTTAGCTTCCAGTTAAAGCAAGGGTACGGATTACAGTTTGACTTGCAAAGCGGATATTTACAATGAAATTTTAATTTCCTTGTCAGGCCGCAATACGTAGGTTTATTAATCAGACAAGTTAAAAGCTTTATCAACAATGTTATCATACATTGAAATTTCACTATTATTAATTAATAAATCATGATGATAAAGTTTAAGTTACAATTAAGTATGTGTTCCTTCGTTATCACGGTTATTTACGGAAAACGGATATTTCACTTAATGTTTTTAACATTGTCCATAGTAAACCCATCAAATTAAGATATTTAAAGGGGGATAACTATGTAATGAACCATTTTTGACCGCGAAAAAAGCACATGCACATCTGCACATGATACTGGTAATGTGGACGAAATTTTAAGTTAATCCATTGAGACCTCTAGGAGTTAAATGAGTCGGCATATATATATATATATATATATATATATATATATATATATATATATATATATATATATATATATGTTATTGCCTTTAATATTTGTACAAGGCTGCAAATATAGGCCCCTATTAGCTGTGTTGGCCTCTTATTTTCAGAGCGATCGTCGAAATAGTAGCTTTAATTTTCTTTGCCCATATATTGGCCTTTATTCTTCACATTGTTACAATGTGTAAAAGAACAATAAAAAAATTAATTTTATCGGCGATCAATCAACAAATAAGCTGTAAAATGACTACAAGACTATAATGGGACGAAACATCTCTGGTATGAAACATCCATGGGGTGAACCTACCCGCGAAAACGGAACGAATCAATGATGACCCATATAGAAAATGGGACGACTGTCCGGGACGATTTATCCCGGGGTGAATCATCCCTGGTACGAACCATCCCGCGCCTGCTGAACTACTAGACATAAACCTATAGTACTGTTTTCCCGACGAAAGATTACCCAGAGGGACATAAAATTCATAATGAATTACCTTGATTCTAGGAACTGCATTCAAAGTAGTAGCATCACTAAATATGAAAATTAAATAATTATAAATCTTGAATTTGCAATTGAAAAAAGCAAAACTAGATTTTAGCTTTAAAAACATTGAAAATTTAAAAACAAAAATGGCACAACCAAACTGATATGAGGTAACAGCTCAAAGAGCGTGTGAAGATTCCTACAACACTTTCCATAACCTATGCATGACTTCATATTGAAGATTTCTGGTGTCTCCTAAACTCGAACTGACTACACTCGCTTACGTATTCGATAAGATCTGTATGTGTGGTTGCTGCGACAACCAGTCTTACCGACGACGAAAGTGATGGGTACACGCTCGCCTCGTTGGAAGATGAAAGTAACGATATTTCGTTTGTACCCGGGCCTGATCTGACTATTCTATGAAGATAATGGTAAGCTACGGTGGTCTTCCGTAGATGTCGGAGTAACTTTAGCGAGAACACAAACTCTTGCCGTGTAGTAAATTCACAAGGTGATGCTTTTATTTGTCATCTTTAACTATACAGTAAACTTACAAAGTTAGTCACTTTTACTGTGACCGATTTTCGTATCTTATAATGACCAAGAAATTAATTCAATATTTTCCTAACTGAATAGCATTACTCTCAGTCGCTCTGATCTGATATGCTATTCAACTAGCTCTACTGAAAACAAACGTTCATCAAGAACTTGTACGAGGTGCGAGGCGGACCGGACTAACCATTAAAGTTAAAGTCCATATCTTATACTTCTTTGGAGCTCTTTACCATGTTCGTTTGGGTTCTTCTTTCCAGAGTTTGATTCGATGCTCATTGATTGTGACGTCATCCTGACTAATCAAACTCCGAGTTTCTCTCTTAGGAAAAGAACATCGAACAAGTTAAGTGATGGAATCCTATCCGATAACCTCCCACAAACTTGACAGTGATGGACATTGCTTCGACAATCATTGCTAATCGTTTCTTAATATCTTATTCTGACTAACGTCTTCTGTCAACTTTTCGTCTGGTTTTCTAATCTACTTGGCGCCAGACGCTATCATGCCCACGTCCAGCCCCTTGCTTATTAGGCCTACGCCTGCATTTCAGAAGGGTGCCATGACGTAGTGACCATGTGGTACATCTGATTCACCAACATCTGGTGTCGTATCTGGTGTCGTGGGTCGCCTCTATAGAAATATAGAAACCCGGTCACCTTATTACGGTCCTTATGGTAAGTCGGTCGTCGCCACGTTTACTACGTCATTCTATGAGTCATTCAGTCCGTGCTACGTACACTCTGTGCGTAGCATTCTACCGACGCTCTTGCTTGAATATTTAGAAAACTATTGGTCATAACTTCTGCTGAATACTATAAAGGGTTATGCCGCGCCTGCAGCAACAGCTTTCATTCTTCAATCACCGATAGATTCCATCAGCTCACTGCCCTAAGTCTTAGTCTATTCTATTCCAATTTCATATTCCAATTTCACTTTTTGTATCAGCTATATTTTCGTGTCAGTTTTGCATCGACTTGATGCACACACTAGATCGCGCTAATACATTTTCGCTCATTGTGTTATCCGTTCCCTAGCTCGTCTGGTATTCAAAAATATAGTCATATTCTTTGCTGGGGGTCTTGTCATATTCTTCGCTGGGGGTCTTGGACTGCAAATATAAGATGTCCCCGGGGTCATGACCCCCCAGAAGACAATCCCATACTTACAATATGAAAATTCATTCCCACTAAAAGAAATAAGAAAGTTCAAAACAACCCCTAGTAAACCATGGTTGACAAACAGACTGATAACTGCTTGCAATGAGAAACACAGCCTTTACTTTAAATTCATCAAAAATCCAACAACATACAACCAAACAAAATTCAAAAGATACAGGACCAGGGTAGCCTCATTAATAAAGCAAGCAAAGAAAATGTACTACAAAAACAAATTTGACCATGCAAAAAATGAGGTTTGCTAAACATGGAAAACAATTAAATCACTTTTGAATAAGGATCACAATAAATTCATGACAACAAAATTATTACCGAAAACCTGGATATTGCAAATAAATTCTCAATGAATACTTTGTTAATATTGGACCAAAACTTTCCAAAAAAATCCAGGCAAATCCAAGTAAATGCTATACATATTACCTAACAGGCAGTTACCGATCTTCATACACCCAAACTACAATGAGGAAATTCGAAGAATACTAACCAATATTAACCCCGCAAAAGTGCCGGTATAGATAACTGCAAGTGGACGATAGTAACTACCGGCATGTCTCGATACTTCCGCTATTTTCAAAGCTGCTCGAATGCCTGATGTACAACCGATTAGTCAAATACCTGGACAAAAAAATCAATTCTTTACGACTCTACAATGTATGCCCTTCTTGATATGCTAGAAAGAAATATAGAATCACTAGAATATTTTAAGCAGGGATGTCCAAATTACGCGAACGAAATGATCGTTCGCGTTCAGGTTACGCTGCGGTTTTTCACGTAACCCATTTTTCGTTCGCGTGAAAAGTTGCCGATATTTCATAGAGTTTACTTGAGCTTACAAGGAGAAATCATAGGCCAGAACTAAATATCTAAATGCCAAACATGCCTACGATCATGCGCCAGAAATATAAAATAATACAACATTTGTTATCGGAAATGTTATGATAAACGTCACGTACGATGATCTGTCAAAATTCAACCATAGAACTATATATTTATGGATCTGTGATGCGCACTGACACATCTTCTCGTAACTGCACAGCTTTGACCCGCCGCGCTACAATAGCAGAATAAACTGCGTAGACATTTACAAAATGCGAGTCGGTTTTCCCAAATTTACTGGGCTAATGATGATTAATTCCAGCCGTTTCCTCCTATAAAAACTTGATATTCAATCAATAATAGCCTGTTAGACAATTGATATACCATCGGTTAAACGATATTACTCACTATTTCGTAATTTCACGACTTGCAAAAATTGAAGCGCCGGGAAACTATGGCAGCTCAACTTGTAAAACACATTGCCGGCGACAGCTTTCTTGTCGAGCGCACAATTGTCAGATTATCTAGTGAACAACTCGTGTTAGGCGGGTAAACAATTGACAACAGCTGTTTAGAGTGCGCCCGTTGAACTTATAGAATGACGTAGCTCGGCACATTCGATTGTTGTCGGATTCACTATTTGATACAGTATAACGCCGAATGTTGCTGACTTTGAGAGGGATTTTTTTTACTTTTTATTAAATAATCTGTAAGATCGAATTTAACCCTTTCATGATGAAGCAGGCCAAAACCGGCCTCTGTAGTGGTCTCGGTGAATGTCCATTTGAAGGCTAAGACAAGACTCTTTTAGAATATTTACCACAGGAATGACTGGCTCGGTCCCAGTGGTAAATTTTCCAAAATAGTCGTCTCTTGGCCTGCAAATGGACATGCAATAAGTAAATATTGTACATGTTTGAACAAATTTAGTCATCACAGGGTAAAATAAATAAATACAAAAATACATTAATTGCTTGATTTTAATTTGAAATAGTACAGTTAAAGTGATGGGTTATCTACAATAAGCTGTGATCTGCTAACAGAGAACCATATTGTCAATCAAAATGAATACTAAGTAAAACATGAATCAGTGACAATTAAAACTTTTAAGAAGTGGAGTGTTTCGTCACTTCTATTTTAGATGTCCTGAAAAAATGGGTTACGCGAAGCAAATGCGTTATGCACAAAGATTAGCGTAACCCATTTTCGGGTTACGCAAATTTTCAATTTGGACGTGCCTGTTAAGCACATAATTAGCATATTTTTAGACCTTTCTAAAGCTTTTGATACCATAAACCATAAAATATTATTAGAAAAACTTAATTATTATGGCGTACATGGTATCGCACTCGACTGGTTTCAGTTATCTTTCAAATAGAGCGCAATGCGCTCAGTATAAAGGCATATGCTCTGAAACCAGAAATTTAGCCTGCAGTGTTCCCCAGGGATCCATTCTTGGCCCTTTGCTGTTCCTACTGTATATGAATGATCTACCAGTTGTCTGCAAAGATCTATCACTAATTCTCTTCGCAGATGATACAAATGCCTTCTGCAGTGACACCAATATCCATAGTTTATACAATGCTAATAGAGAAATGGAAGCGGTTACAACCTGGTTTGCAATAAATAAATGATTATTAAATACAGATAAAACCAATTACATGTTTCTTACAAATTCAAAGAAATTAAAAACAAATATTCCAAAACTTTATATAAATAAACAAATATAAATAAACAAGAAATTCAGGAAGCCCAATTTACTCAATTTTGGGTGTTTATCTTGACCCTAGGCTAACCTGGGATAAACAAATTGAAACAATTTCAGTAAAAGTATCAATGGCATCGGTGTCATCCAACGACTTAAGCCTTACCTGCCACTTGACACTGTTAAAGCTCTCTACTCTACTCTAATCTTTCCACACATCACATATTGTAACATAATCTGGAATGGTGCACGTGAAATTAAACTAACACGGCTAAAACGGTTACAGAGTTTTAAAATGTTCTCTAAAACAGCAAAGGGTGAAGACATCTTCAAGACAGAAGACATGCTGAATCTCAGAGATATTGGGACTCTGCAATAATATACATTGCTAAGACAATTACACCATGATAACCTTCCTAAGTCCCTATAAAAATTATTCAAGAGTAACACACAAGTCCATGCACGCGACACTAAATCAAAGAATAAATTGCACACTATATATCAGAACAGAATTAGGCAGACACAAAATCTCAACCGCTGCAATCAAGCTCTGGAATGAAACTGAATCAGATGTCCAAACACAGAAATCTTACAAGGAAACTATAAAACAATACATTATAAGCAAATACTAACACTTACAAACACACGTTATAAACTTTATAGTTAATACGCAAACATTTCCTACAACCACCACCACCACCTCTCAGGACTACCACCAGTATCACTAAGCACTACTACTGCCAGTACCCTCGCACCACCATGACATCATCTAATTCCAGTCTCGCCATAAGCATTAAAAGGCGCACCAGTCACCACTAAATTACTATATGCTCGCACCTCACCATACTGATATCCTGTGATGAGCACCCCCTAGGGTTGCACGATTATTCACTTTTCATAATCGCGATCATTAAAAAAAATTAATCGCGATCATACGATTAATCATGAACTATATTAACTACGTCAATGCTGCTTAGAGGACGTTATTATGCTACTGCAGATTGTAAGATTATGGGTTAGGCACATGGGTATACATACATGGACAGAATACGCCAGTTGCTGATTGCAAACAAAGGAATGTATCAAGATTTTTCTAGACACAAAACGGAAGGTACCTTATTTCGCGTAATTGTAGCCTATGCTCTAATAGAAGCCCATCCCATAACTTTGACATATGAGCTCCAATGATTTCTTAGCAGTTTCAAAACCTCAAAACTCTGTATTAGAAGCCCACCCCTAACTCAGCAGACTGTATAGGAAAATTTGTAAGAATAGCGTGTATAATAATAACAATCGGGATGTGTCTACTTCAGACCGATCTCTGCCCTGATACATTTCCGGCCCCTCTAGAAGCCAATACACGCCTCGGATTTGTAAATCTCAACCACCTATTAGATTAATACTAATAGTAGGCCACGTATGTTCAAGATATAATAAAGCTTATTCCCCACTTTTGTAGTCAAAATGTGCTTAAAACAGTCTTGGCGTGATTAAATAGCTTCCTTATAAATATATTTTAAGATCAAATTTATGTACCAAACAAGTACGGGAGAAAATGTGCATCGATTTTGTAATGCCGATCAACATTAAATGATCCAAATTGAATTATTACGAATGACAATATAGCCGGCTTCTTAAGTTGGCGAGCCAGCGGCTCTTTTACGACGGGAGGCAGCGTGTTCTCGCGAGATATTATACGCTAACGGGAGTTTATCAAACGGGTACCCGTTATTCAGATCAGTATAATACTCACTCAGTTCCTATCGTGCAATGATAATATATAGAAATTCCCGAGTTCCGAGTCCCCGATTCCAGAATATTTATATCCGAGTACTCGCTCTAAAATAAACTGTTCAATCGGAGGCGAATCACGTGATTTGTATTTTTTTCGCGACGCCATTTTATATCAAATTGTGGATTAATTTTGATGTAATAAACGACCTTTATTAAAGGATACGCAATATTTAGGCGTTCAAATCAAATGATTTTGAGGTATACATTAAACATAGGCGTAGGCGGTGAGAATTTGTATGGGAGAAAATGCGTTGAATTTCCCTGGTATCAGTTTTAGAACTTTTGGGAAAACTTTTAGCACATAGCTATTCAGAGAATGGGGAACGCGGGATAAACGTGTGTGATTACAACAACAATGACATATTCCGACCAAGTGAACAATCTTTATTCATCTAAAACTAATCATGAGTCAACACAAACAAATTGGTTATTTATTTAGTTTATTTAATCATAAACACATTCAGCTGATAGCCGGATGTTTGTTTCCATGATTGGTAACGCGAGCAGAGTTTCACAAGCGTAAAAGTGTCTTGACGAAAATTTCAACATGGCGATTATATGATTATTTCATTTTATAATCGTCTACGATCATTTTGAATTGCATAATCGCGATTAATCGAAATCGAAAAATCGTGCAACCCTAGCACCCCCACCCTCGGTCCATCCCTACATGTTTTCATGTATGTGTGTTTTCCATGTTATGTAATGTGTTGCCTCACCGGCATATCAGGAAATAACGTCTATGTCACCAACCATGACACACATCACTATTTCCGTCATCAACTGTGACCTAAAAGCATAAATTCTGTGTCACCCATTCAGTCGATAACAGCTGCGGTCGAAAAAAGCCGCCAGCAGACCCAAAACAGCTGCCGGTATAGCGATAACAGCTACCGCTGTGTGTAGTATCGTGTGTCTAGTTATTTTGTCATCTAACATTATATTTATGTTTTACTGTAAGAATTATACATAATCAACTGTGACATAAAAGCATAAATTTTCTGTGTCACCCATATGATGACATTTGCCTACAATTAACCTCTATACCATAGATACTGCCATTGACAATATATTGCTACCTGGTGACAATGACATATCAATCCAATAAAAGTAATATATAAATAATAGATTCTACTCCTAATAATATACTACCTTTGGCTTTCGTGCTTGTTCATGTGTCTGTCAATGTTAAATAGTGTGACTGTCAGTTTAATGTAGGGGGAGCATCTGATCATAGGCTTACCCTTTGATGGACTACCCATTCTGGACCAATAAATGGGT
The DNA here is from genome assembly GCA_034401795.1 of Chaetoderma sp. LZ-2023a. NCBI lineage: Eukaryota > Metazoa > Mollusca > Caudofoveata > Chaetodermatida > Chaetodermatidae > Chaetoderma > Chaetoderma sp. LZ-2023a. Next base: position 51,458,317 of record CM067365.1, read on the forward strand.
ACTCCAATTTAATGCTGATAAGTGTAAATCTATGCGAATTGGCAAAACAAATTTACAAAATCATAGCTATATTCTCGGTAAAGAAGGGTCCACTATTAATCCAACCGAGGATGAAAAGGATGTAGGAGTTATTATTGATGATAAACTATGTTCCGAGAAGCACATTAATTATGTGATAAAGTTAATTGGTGTAATAACTTATAAGACGCACATGTGTATCCCTTGACACAAACATATTTAGAACCCTGTATACATCATTAGTGTATCTGTCATTACAGGATTTTAGCCTTCACACAGAAATAGAATATGATTGATTGATTAATATCATGCAGCAAAATAAACAACTTTGAATTTGAATTTTAAAAACGTTTCTGCTTTAAATTAATGACAGATCATCACGGAAACTAAGACAATTTATTGTGTTTACCTCTTTTTGTCTGCCTTCTGAAAAATTTGGAACACATTCTACCAATCTAGACATTTTATAGATACTTTTTTAAATAATAGCAATATTGTATCAGTAGATTGAATTGCGTAAAATGACAGCGACAGATTTATTTTGATGGGTGTTAATTTTTAATTCTACACTGGTTACATTGATTGAGTTTTGCTGGCCAATTCGGGAACCAGTCCTGAAATATGAAACTTTAATGAAGTAATATGGGTACCAGTCTACTAAAACGCTTTTCATAAGAACTGAAATACAACAATCGATTTGATTGGTCAGTTAAAATCTGACAGATATCAAGTCTCGACTGGATCGATTTTGCAGGTGAAAATTCAGGTAAATCGTTTGTAATAATTTCTACTGTTGTTTTTGTGCCAACGCAAGGGCTGTATGTCGTTGAATCTAATAACTATTACCTATTACGTGATTGCAAATTCAGTAAATTTTCAACACTACAAAAACTACTCCTTTATAAAGCACCAGTTTTCGTATGACTTTGGTCTCTGTAACTGTTATAATTATCACGGCTGACAAGTTCACACGCTTTCCCAAACTTTGCTGTTCTTACCCCACGGCCAATCCCCACACCCGGGAGTGCATCCTATTAGGCTATTTTAAACATCAACTCACAATCTGCAATTATATGAGTAAACTCAGTAAGTCGCATAGTGACATTCTCCCGTCTCATATTCTTGCGGGTTCCGTATTCAGTTTCGCGCATCCGGGCATTTGAAATCGGCCGCCGTTAATGTTGGGGCAAACGTACTACATGCTAAAGAGGACTGCCCATAGGAATGTAGTGTTTACATTTTCCATGAAGCTCAAACCCATTGTATCCAAGCATATGTAATAACTCCGCCCAGTATTACAAAACTTCAAATCACCATTGACTTTTGCAAGAGAATGAAGAAAACGCAATTAAGGTTTGACAGCCCATTGCTCGTAATGTTAAATTAGCCCCTCCAGAAATGGCGTCGCTCCCACGGTATTGTGGGAAATTTGATTGTGATGACGTCATCGTGATTTTATGAATTCCCGCGGCAATCTGATTTTTTTGGTGATGCTGTAACCAGGAAGTCAGAGATGCTCGCAAACAACTTTTGTCCAAAAATGCTCCTCTTCTTACTGAGTAAAATAGAAAGCTACAATGTACAAAAAAAAGCATGTCGATATTATAAGATATGCGCGTATACCATACTTCCAAAACTCATCACTAATTCCCAAAAAAATAATATATAAAACCTATCAAACTGAAATATATCTTCTGCTAATTTATTTACGTCAGCTACATCATCAAGTTCCGTGATCAGCGACCCCCGCCTGATTGTTGGATGGTTAAAGTGCATGGAAAAAATAAGGGTCGCCATTTATAATAACCTAGGAAAGTCGCTACCTCATGACGCGTTATCATGTAATAATTTCAGGGGTTTCCTCAATCACGCATCTTACAAATAAACCATGGCATACAGCTACATACAGCATAATAGAATCAAGATTTTGAGCGATTTTCTAAGAAATAATAACGTTTTGTAAAAAGATTGTTAACCTGGAAAGCATTCCTGATATTTTACCTGTGTTTTGACTGCACTGGGCCACCGTAGATAATGTTCTGTGTTTACCGCGCGAATATGGTAAGCCTCTCTAAAATACGACCGCCTACCCTGGTGTTTTTCCGAGGTGATATAAAAACTTTCCTCTTTACAAAATTGGATTCTATTTTATGAACAATTTGGGAAATAGGACAGACATTCAAATCCCAGCAACATTTCAAACAGGGAAGATTAATTTATTTTATTGTGATGCCTATTGTCGTAACTACCGCAGGAATATGGAAGACCACCATACCAAATTTGGTTGAATTCCGCCAAGTTTGCCATCCCCCTCCTCCCCGCACCAGACCCAATGCCATCCACTCAAAATTTACTTTCAAATAGCAAGCTTATGGGTATCTAATATTACATACCAAATTTGGTTGAATTTGGCCAAATTTAACTTTGATCTGCTACCACCTCCACGCTGCCCCCCCCCTCCCCTTCCCTAGATAACATGTAGCAGAGCCTAATGTAAATAGTGTCTTGTAGTCCTCAATCATAAGGGTAGCTCACATAACAAGTTTGATTGAATTCCACCAGATGGTTTCGGAGGAGACAGACGCAATATTCCCTCCGTTTTTTCATACACATGCCCTGCCTCTCAGCCTAATTAAGGCATGTAAGGGTCATCCAACTGCTCTTAATAATGTCCAATATTATTACCCCTCAGTAATGTCACATGGGCAAATGCTGTTATTTGATTGGTTAAGATCAGGGATGTATGAGATCTGGTATTTCCCTCACACAAGGACAGTACTATACGGTACACACACACACGAACATGTTTTAGTTTTAACGTACAGATTAATTATGACATAACAATAGTCAATGAACGATGTCATAAGTGTCGATGTATAATCTGAAAATGATGTCATAAGTGTTGATGTATTTTGAAAATAGGCAATATTTAAGTCTCCCTCTTTCTCTCTTCCTCGCTGCACTCGGGAAATAGAACATTTGTATGTGTGGTAACAAACACCTTGTAACCCCAGCAAAACACTGGTGTAACTAATAATACCCAGTGTTTCTCATGGCAGCTAAATTTTGGATGTCCCAGGTAGCGGACACCCTGGAATCTGTGGATGGGTGGGTGGGTGGGCTTCAGTTGAAATCTGGGGTTGCAAACTGAAATCTGGGGTCCCAAGTAGTATTTCTCATGCATGCTAAAATTAGAGAGTAAAATGTACTTGGAGAAGCATATATATATCATCGGATAATGGGTGTCTGAGGGTGTAAGCACATTTTTGTCAATTTAATCTATGAGTAGGAATATTATCAACAAATGCTGTCAATTTCATAACCTGCAAACATTCACTGTAATAAAACATGCATTAAAATAAAAGTAACCCCTATAATAAACCTACTGCTTATAAATACCTCCTACCTGGTCTAGAGATGCAATCTGAGTATTGGCGTCATGTGTTTCCGAGGGTGACGTAATCTCATAATTTCAACTCTACTGAGACGGTGAATTGATGCCAATGTTTGTGATTTGGGCAAAGTCTGTCACCAACAATAATGCCCTCGACAGGTCTAACACAAACGCAGTACTTAATTTATAGTTGTAAATCCAGTCCAGCTCAAATTCAGCTTTTCACGAAAACCAAATAGCAGGAAATTTCTGGCAACATTAAAAAAAAATTTTAATCTTTCAGTTTCCTTTTGTAAATTGGTCAATGTAGTATTGAAAATAAACATAAATGTTTTGCCTACCGGAAAACAAACAAAATAGTGGAAATTTATATCCTAAGCGATAACTAGGGCATGTTGCGTTCCTGGCAGAGAAAAATCAATCTAGATTTGAAAACCACTTGTCGGCAGAAATAAATTATTGCTATGGCAATGTGTGTTCAATGCTACTCAGGAAAGCAACTGGCAAGTGTCGTCTGATGCGAAAATTGGGTTAGTTTGCATCATTTCCTTGCGATTTATCAGAATTTTTTTCATGGCTAAAAAAAGTAATAGTGGAAATCCATGTTTTACACTATGCTGACATGAAAATGTATAAAATAATCACTTAATTTCAGGCCTGGGGTCAGTTACATTTAAATGTAACTAGTTACAGTTACATTGGACTATGTCAGTTACAGTTAAAGTTACATTGGTTGAGCAATGTAACTAGTTACATTTCAGTTACTTTGTATAATGTAACTAAAGTTACATTTCAGTTACATTAGTTACTTTGTCTGATAATTACTATGAAGAACTATGTGGACATGAGTCATCATACAAAGTGTAATGTAGTCAACCAATTTGAGATATATAGTAGGAACACAATATCACTATAACCACTGATATAATATACTGACAGAACTGGATTTATTTCAGATATAAAATATAAAACCTGCTGAAATTTGTTCAATGAATTTGACTGAATTTTATTGTTGCCATATGCAATAACAAATTTCATTCAATTTGTTTCCAAAATAATAAGATGCTTTGATTGTAAAAATGTGCATACATATTTCTTCCTCTAACCCTTTCAGCATGCAAGCCAAATAACAAACAATAATTTTATTGTAAGAAATATTTGGCTGATGTTTTGAAACTAATTTGACTGAAAGGATTGATAGGTTTCAACATTTTTCAGTGAAATTAGTTTCAGTATGTTCAACATATCCTTGGAGCATGGACTTTCAACAGTATGATAATCCACCATTTACTATGGGCAATATAGGTTTCCAGTGAAATTAGCTTCAAAATCTCCATCAGCTTTATTGTATGCATAATTTAAAGTAGCAATTTAAATATGTCTGTTGAGTACTTTAGACAAATTTTACTTTCAATAGATGTTGCTTCATATGGCAGAAACAGCTTTTTTCAGGTCAAATTAGATTCAAAATATTCAACAGCTTTCCAGTACACTAGTTTCATTCCACAGCCTTTATAAATTTGTGTGCTATACCAAAATGGTTGATGGCTTGACCTTTATCAATGGCATTGTCCTTTGATCTTTATCACCACACATATGTGAATTGACAGTAGCTTGAGTATAGTTGCTGAGCAATGATGTCCTAAGCTGGCCTAATCAATAGTATATAAAGAAAAGAACAGGACATGCTGTTAACACCTATTGTGGCAGATTTTACCTTTCTTTACAATTCAACGTTTTCTGTTCTTAATCCTTTTAACCCTTTAACACTAAAGCTGGACAAACAACTTTTGCAGTGGTGTTAAGAAATGTCCATTTCCAGATAAATATAGGATTACTTTTGAAAATTTACCACTGGAATGACTGGCTCAATAACAAAGTCAGTCATTCTAGTGGTAAATTTTCTAAAATAATCTCATTGTCTACAAATGGATATTTAATATGAGAAAAATACAATTTTCTTTAACAAATTTGAGCCTTAAAAGGTAACTTAATTCTCTAATGATTTAGTAAACAACCTGTTTCTATGGTAGCCTAAGCTGTATAAGAATTTGATTAAAGTTATCACTGCCTGATGTAGCAATAACATTCAGTCAGATTATCATATCTAACAAACATATTCTGAGAATAATAGCATGTTGTAAATATCACATGCAGATATAGAATAACCCTTCAATGGTCAAGATTGGTCAAGAAAATCAAACCCTTGGCCTAGCAAATCTATTTTGCAGGCTACAGGATTAATATTTGAAAATGTACCACTGGAATGACTGGCCTAATATTCATGCCAATAATTCCAATGGTAAATTTCAAAAATAAATATCTGATACCTGGAAATAAAGTTGCTGGCCAAAACATCAAAATCTTCCAGTCAACTTAGCTTCAATATATTCAACAGCTTACTTTATTGAGAAAATTGTAATAAATCTATTAGAAAAGTTTGAATTGTAACTGAAAAGTAACTGAAATTTCATTTACTTTTGCAATGTAACTGGTTACATTTCAGTTACTGTAACTTAAAAAATTCTTCAGTTACAAGTTACTTCAGTTACATGAAAAGTTACAGTCAGTTACAAGTTACAGTTACCCCAGCCCTGCAGTTAATTTATGCAAGTCTTTTTAAAATTTGGTGATATGGTGTAAAATACTATATCTATTTATACACAATATTTATTGACATCACCTAAGCGACGCGCACATGAGAACGTAAAAAATGCATACCCTCGAAATCACATTACCCTCGAAAACACCTTACTGGATGATATATAAATCAAATGTTGAAAACTGTTCCAAGCAGGGTACGGGTCAATTCTGATTGGAATTGATCAGTCAATTCCAATTCAATTCCTGAATTGAAATTGATAAATCTAAGGACTCCGGAATTGGAATGGATAAATTTTAAGACACCGGAATTGAAATTGATAATTTGAATTGACCGGAATTGATAAATTCCAGCTCAATTCCAGTCATATTTGTCATAGATTTACTGAACATTGTTGGCTATGAAATGTACATGTAATATCTGTATTATACACTGATCTTTATATGCCCTTAATGCATTTCATCCTAAATGATCTATATGATACCATTAATTCTGTATGCAGGTTGATGATATTTATTATGCCAGCTGTTATTAGATGTTTTACAATTTATTTGACTGAATACTTTTGTCTCCTATGGCTGCAACAGTTTCTATCATTCAAATGTGTTCTTGTGTGTGTTGTAATATTTGAGGCGTTTATATGCTAGTTCCCAATGCTAGGGTCTAGACTCACGCCTTGAAAACACATTTAACCAACATTCATCACAAGAAAGAGTTTATACCCTGCTGCTTTACTTTTGCACTCCCTATTAAGATGAACAAGCTTTTCCTTGGGGCCTGGGTTAATGTGATACCGGACTAAGTTTTGAGCATCCAAAGGGTGCTGATACCTAGAGCCAAATTTGTGGCAATTTGGAACTAATTTTAAAGTACTCAGCCAAAGTTTTACTAAATTAATCAGAAACAGGCAAGACAGAACTGATAAGCACCCTAGGCTGCTATCTAATAAATCTGATTCACCTATCCTAGCTTTAGCCTAAAAAGTGTGCGGCCGACTTACTTTAATAGAAATCTCTAGACTGACATTTTAGTACTGAAGCCATCATCAAGAGGGAGGAACGCCCCTTTGACAATGACTTAGCACAATAAATGGCATCTTTTAATTGACAATCAGATAAACTCCTAGTGTCGTATATTAGGTAATAACAATTATCGGTTCTATACTGTTGAAGTGTGCCTACATGAATGTAAGCTTCATAAACGGGACAATAATTGGTTGCGCCTCTAAGTGGTGGAATATCTGCAACAAGAAGTTTCAGTTTCTCTGTAATTTCTAAATCTGGAAGCGTGACTTGTATTTTTAGCTCCAAATGCTGATTTTAACACAATGCATTTCAATTCATTTACTACTGGACAATTTTAACATAATGCATCTCTTAATCAAATGTTACCGGTGAAATACTTGACTATCCAATACAGTCTACTGAAAGTTATACTCTGACTGGATTTTATACCATAATGATTAAATAACCAAGATGACCTTTGAAATTGAGTGAATCACGTGACAATGTGGCTGTCAGCTGAAAATGGGATGTATCTGGTTCCATGAACGTAGCCCATAGCCACAAGGACTAATTATGCGAGCATGTACGAACATGGAATCAAATAATGGTTTAGAAAAAGCTGCTTAAAATACAGGTTTAAGACCTGATAACAATTTAGTACAAGAAGACAGAAATGTCAAAAACTAATGTTACCTGATATCACAGCAATGAAACCCGCCTCCTTGGGTCATGACGTTGAGTGGTCCCTTTCTCCGACTGTGCAGTACTCAAACTATACACCTATCACAAATCAGTTAAAAATCAAATCTGTGACCAGAAAATAGGTCTTGTGCGCACATTTCGCACTCGGTTCTAGCCAGCAAAAGCACTTTCAAATTAAGTGGCAATACAGCAACTTTCTCCCATACAAACACAGCCACCTTTACCAATTAATCAGCTGGCCATACAGAATCCGAGCCCACTAACATTTTACGTAAATAAAACTTAGAAAGCAACACACTGCCATACTGCACAACAGCCGGCGAAAGAGAACACTAATATTTTGGAAACTTCAATGTCAGACCAACTGCAATTGCCAAAGTAGCAGTTTATATTCGGATTTGAAATCATGCTAACGTAAAGCTCAGGATCTAGTCAGAGCGTTACTCCAAAATTGACATGTAACCATTCCACTTTGAATTCTGTTTTGACACACACATCAGAAAGCATCGGTCTGAGAATCTGCAAAAAATTCATTGAATAACGACCGGAAACTGTTGCACTGCGCATCTGGAACAACTTTTAGCACCATCATTCAAAGAAAATCAAACCAATTCCAAGACACCAACCGTATGATGAGAATCTCAAAAACAGGCTATCAAAATTGAGTGGTTAACGTGTCAGGCTAGCTATTACTTGATATGCAAATCTGGAAGCTAACAAAAGCCACGCCGTCTAAAATTCACGTTCTTCTATGAATAGTCTTTGATAACTATGTATTCCTCAAGTGAACACATTCCAATATAAATCTATCCAAGTAAATGCGTGCATCTGATAAGCACTTGAATAAACTCCATCCATTGTAAGTCCGTCGAACAGCAAATAATGTCATTTCACAAAAATGAGGAATATCTCTCCTATGTAAGGAGCACCACATTCGAATAATGAAAATTGGTTCAAACTCGCAGTTCATATGAAATCTCAAAATCTGATCTGGCTGCTGTTTGATTACAATATCATTTATAATTCAGGATTAGTTAATCCTATTGGAACTAAGCTTGGATAGATGGTTATCTAGGACAAGAAGTGTTCAATTTCAAAACCAACATCGCTGAGAAAGGGGTGGGCTTATCAGAGAGTTTTCGCGAAATAATTTTCTAAAAATGATACATTGTACCACTAAAATTGAACTTAATTTCCCGGTACAAATTCTCGCTGCCCTATGACTATGTTTAATTTATACCTCAAAAAACATCATCGCTGAAGAGAAATTATTAAATTTGTGCGCCTTAATATTGTGTATTCTTTAATAAAAATCATTTATTGCATCAAATTTAATCCTGAACTTAACATAAAATGTCGTCGCAAAAAGATAAGAATCGTGCTTTGCCTACAATCGCAAAAGAACTTTCTTTAGAGCAAGTACTCAGATATAAATATTCTGGACTCGGAACTCGGAATTGCTATATACTGCCATTGTGCGATAGGAACTGAGTATTGTACTTTAGGTCTGATCTGAATGTATCAGGGCAGAGATTGATGTAAAGTAGAGTGATCTCGTGACACATTTGTTATTATTATACACGCTAGTCTTACAAATTTGTTCTTAAACACTTTTTTTATAAACAAATTGCTGAGTTAGGGGGTGGGCTTCAAATTCAGTGTTTTACCATTTTGAAACTGCTAAGAAAGCATTGAAGCTCGTATGTCAAAGTTAGGGAGTGGGCTTCTATTAGAGCATGGACGTCAATTAGATGAAATTCAACAGTGTCTTTTATATCGCAAATAATCCTGAGCATTGTAAATTTAACAATGCAATGATGCATCTGAACTTTGAAGCTACTAATGTGTTTATTTTGAAAATGTTGTTTGTGAAAGTTGTTGTCACAAACAGCAACAACTTTCAGCAATGCCATTCTCAAAATGAGCATCAGTGTGCATGTCATGATGTCAATGGTGATCATGTATGAATGAATGTTGACAATGGATCATTCCAGTTTATCCATCAATCATATGATGTCATAATCAATTAGGTGACATGTAAGATGATGTCATAATCAATGACATCATAACAGACGTGGATAAGTTCATCAAGAATGCTTAATTGATGACAGACTAAGCGTTGCTGTACAAATTGTACGTCTTTACTATTTAATAAACATGCTGTCGAATATTTTGAAACTAATTTGACCGGGTATTCTGGCATGCTAAGATGGCAGTAACAACACCCCGTCCAATTAGTTTCAAAATATTCAACAGCTTACCTGTATAGTTTTCTGGAAATTGATAGTCAGGGAGTTTAGAGATTGATCGATCCCAACATGGGCGAAGTGTGGGTGGAGCTTAGCTAAAGATGGGTGGGGTATAGCTAAAACTGGATTCCTCTATATTCAGCCATATAATGGTTAAGTTCAGTATGACAGGAATTCACCTTTCCAGAGTATGTACCGATCATATGACATCATAATCATCTACGCAGTGTGTAGAATGACATCATAATGGATGATGTCATGAATGATGTCGATAAGTATGTCATGAACGCATATTTGAAGACGGTCTATGCCTTGTTGTATAAATTGTTTGCTTTTACTATTTAATAAATAATCTGTTGAATATTTCGAAACTAATTTGACTAGGCGCTGTTGCTGCCATAGGCAGCAACAGCACCCAGTCAAATTAGTTACAAAATATTCAACAGCTTCCCTGTATAGTTTTCAGGAAATTGATAGCTAGGACATTCGGGGATCGATCAATCCAAACATAGCGAGGTGTGGGTGGAGCTTAGCTAGTGATGGGCGGGGCGTAGCTAAAAATGGAAAGGTCCATTAAGTAATGTTGTTGTTAGTTGTTAATTACCTATTTGCTCACATGCAAATGAAGTGATCTAATCTGTATTCAGTTATTTAACCATTAATGCCCTGTGGTCAATATTGTACCCAGGATTACATTCTAAATCTCTTCTCTTTAACCCTTTAACCCAAGATTGGTCAAGAAAGTTTTGCTTTATAGTGAATGTCCATTTATATAACAATAGGTTATTTTCTTTAATTTAGTGGTAAACTTTTGAAAATACTTTTCTCTTGGTCTGCAAATGGACTTTCTAAATACCACTGCAGAGGTCGTTTAAACTGGCGTGACTCTCAAAACATTAACCCGTATATACCAGAAATGACAAATTCTTCCTGCTAAAAGGAATATTCTATTAAATATTTTGAGTTGTTTCTGCCTAAATATAAAATGTCAACATTTGATAAAGAAACACTGGTAAATTAAAAGAAAAGTCTTGGATTGTCAATAAACATTCCTCAAGACCACTGGAGATTCCAGTTGTGTCGGGATTCACCTTGAAACTGTTAAACCCGTTTCATTGCATGGCAGTCAAGTAATTTGCGTGGAACCTGACCTTTGATTCTCTGTCATGTGTAGCTTGTATATTAAGTTATTAACGCATTCGATGTTAAATAGATAAAGCTGATATCCCAGCCGGATGTAATAGAAATATGCAAGGTATATAATAATTTGATTGAATCTTGTTGGCAGGAACATTTAAAAGATATTTGCAGAATTCAGTAAGGGAAAGGTTGGCTTCTTCCCATATTAATTACATACATGTAACAGTATGCCCTATGTCCACCCCTAACTTCACCTGTTCTATAATCTTAGTCAAGCTAAATATTAACCCTTTGAAACCTAGAGGCCAGAAGAACAAATTACTTACAATGTACAAAATATTCTGACAATTGGCTGCATAGCACAGCAATAGTTTCCAGTGTAATTCAGTTGAAGACAATTATTATATGACTATATTTGCTTTGAAGTTATAACAGTAGGATTTTTAAAGATATTTAAATGTTCAGCGATTGGAATGCTAACCTACGTATAAATGCTAAATATATGCTTTCTTTTTTTACTGTTTGCCTGTTGAATTTCTGCACAGTACATCTTCTATGGGCTTTAACTCTGGACCTGCTGAATATTTTGAAAACAATTTGCCTGCTAAGCCACCAACATCTTTCAGTCAAATTGTCTTCAAAATATTCAGCATGTCCTGAGTTATTTCCCATTGAAATTATTGTCTGGTGGCTTACAACAGTCAGACATTAAGTGAATGTGCCCATTGCAACAGTGTGTAGTACAGGTTTAACTGCAGCACACATTAACTTGTTTGGCCTTCAGTGCCTCAGGTTAGCATCACTATTCTAATTGACGTAAGTATTATATCCGGGTCATACACAACTATAGAACATCTGATACTTAATAAGAAACCCATTTCCATGCCTTGAAAAATATTTGAAAATTATATTTCAGCTTAACTTTTTGAAAAGTATAGACAATTTAAATATTGTCAGATGTGATTCTCATTTGCAAAATAATATAGATAATATTCAAAATATTGATTGATACTGATACTGACATTTTACTCATCTACGATCAATCGTGTGTTTTGGCTGGGGATTTTCGTATAACAATGCATTAACCCTTTAATGGTCATGCCGGCCACCACTGGAATGACTGGTTCGATAACCGAGCCAGTCATTCCAGTGGTAAATTTTCAAAAATAGTTTTCTCTTAGCCTGTAAATTGACATTCAATAGGCAGATATTTAAATTTTCTTGACCAACTTTAACCATTAAAGGGTTAAATTGGTCAGGCCTTACCTGTAGTTTAGATTCATGCACAATGTTTTTGGTCAGTGTTCAAACGGTGCTTTCATTGGCCCTTGTCCATTGGTGAATAATTTGTTAGGATCTTGCTGCTTGTTGTTAGTTTCACCATTAAGCGGTCAAATCGGCCAAAACTGACCTCTTCACTGGTCTTATGAAGACCAACTGCATGTCAAGATAATACAGTTTTTGAAAATTTACCACTGAAATGGCTGCCTCAATAACTGAGTGATCCATTTCAGTGGTGAATTTTAAAAAATAACCTCTTGGCCTGCAAATGGAAATTCACTAAGTAAAATGCGGTCTTGACTATTAACGGGGTACGGGTTTGGTGAGTGCTATAGACTAATTGGCCTGTCTTCTATAATAACTAACTATGACACCAAATGTTAACCATGTCAACGGCTCAGACTAATTATACCCCGCCAAAAAATTTGGCGTGGTATTATGTAATGCCGCCATCCGTCCGGTCGGGCGTGCAGGCGGCAGAGTGGTTTCCGGATGATAACTCGTTACCGTTTGGCGGATCGCATTGAAACTTCATAGGGTGGTTGGACTTGGTCTTGGAAAGAAACCTATCGAAATCGGCGATGATCCAAAATCCAATATGGACGCCAGCCACCGGCGGCCATCTTGAAAATTGGTTTCCGGATGATAACTCCATTACCGTTTGGCGAATCACATTGAAACTTCATAGGATGGTTGGACTAGGTCTTGGGAAGAAACCTATCGAAATCGACGATGATCTGAAGTCCAATATGGTCGGCGGCCATCTTGAAAATTGGTTTCCGGATGATAACTCCATTATCGTTTGGCGGATCGCATTGAAATTTATAGGGTGATTGGACTAGGTCTTGGGAAGAAACCTATCGAAATCGACGATGATCCGAAATCCAAGATGGCCGCCATCTTGAAAATTGGTTTCAGAATGATAACTCTGTTACCGTTTATCAGATCGCATTGAAACTTCATAGGGTGGTTGGACTAGGTCTTGGGAAGAAACTTATCGAAATCGACGATCATCTGAAATTCAAGATGGCCACCAGCCACCGGTGGCCATCTTGAAAATTGGTTTCCGGATGATAACTCTGGTACCGTTTATCAGATTGCTTTGAAACTTCATGGAGTGGTTAGCCTAGGTCTGTGGAAGAAACCTATCGAAATTGACAATGATCCGAAATCCAAGATGGCCGCCACCCACAGGTGGCCATCTTGAAAATTGGTTTCCGGAGTATAACTCTGTTACCGTTTATCGCATCGCTTTGAAACTTCATAATGTGGTTGGGCTTCTGCAGTGGTCTTGAGAAATGTTGATTTTCAGACCAAGAGATGAGTATTTTTTAAACAAGCCAATAAATTTTCAAAAATAATCTCTTGGTCTGCAAATATGTATTTCTCAAGAGTACTGTAGAAGCCATATTTGGCCCACTTGAGTTTAAGGGTTAACTCTCACCAATGAATTCCCACTATCTCATTTTCAAGGCAACCATACAAGAAAACTGTTGAATATTTTGAAATTCGTTTGACTGGAAGCCATTGCTGCTTTAAGCAGTACCCGCTCCCAGTCAAATTAATCTCAAAATATTCAACAGAATAAGTTTTATATTGTAAAGATGTATGTTTGATTTGAAATTCAGACTTCAGCAATGAAAGGGTTAAATGTCTGTATTGTGTAGTAATAGTGAGGCATTTATGACCAATGTTTTTTCACTTTCCCTTTCATGGATAAATTTCTTAAAAAAGTATATTTTTTACGATATGAAAGTTATTCTGTTGAAAATTTTTATATTAATTTGACTGGAAGCCGTTGCTGCCTAAGGCAACAACCGCTTCCGGTCAAATTAATTTCAAAACGTTCAACATTTTTGCTGTATGGTAGCATTGAAAATGAAATATAGTGAATTCTTCACCATGACCGGTGACAGGGTTAATGTATTATTTAGCCCTTATCTTTCGTAATTCTCAGAAATCTGATCGCAAAAGAATTCAAGGCAAATCATACATGTATATTTTGAAAACAATTTGACTGCATAATTTATCTTGTTGCTCCCTCTAGATATAACATATTTTCAGTCAGAGTATTAAAATCTCCTGTAAGACTAAACATTGCTTAGTTTATTGGCAATTATTTATCCAAAAATAGTAGTTCACAAATCTCATATAGTCAGTTAGGTTTAATGCACTTCATATTTTGGCATTAATTCTGTTTGGATTATTGCCAAAGTTATATAGCCGTTCTGATATAGTTAAAATATTTGTGTTCAGAAGGCATCTTGACAGGTAATTTGCAGGTAATTTGCAGGTAATTTTAGCACAGTATGAGGTAGTTATTGGATCAGTAAGTTAGCTGACAAAGTGGTTTTCGGCTATCAGTAGCTAGAGTCAAATGAGGAATGTATACTTATACGGACGGCTGATTCCAGTTAAATCTAATTAGCTATCTGTGTTAGGCATCAAAATACACGTAACAAAATGGATGTTTCAACGTCGAAGGTTTATTGGTCAAATTTTGTTAAGAATATCCAAATATTTGTTTAGTGAGTCTGTGTGCAGGACAATACTATTTTTTTTAATTCACTGCGGGAATGACTGGCTTGTTTATCGAGCCAGGCATTGCAGTGGTAAATTAAAAAAAATTCTTCTCATAACCTAAAAATGGACATTCCTCAAGACAAAAGGCTGGTTTGGCTGACTTGACCTTTAAAGATTTTAGAATGTGTAAAGCTAAATGAAATGCTGAGGTATTTAACTTTATTAGTATGCTTTAACCCTTATCACTGTTGTTAAAAATTTTAATTTTCACATTAAATTAAAAGATGAACTGGTGTTCATTTTTCAAAAAATTTGGAAGATGGTGCTGTCATAGACAGCAACATCGTCCACCAAGTTTTTGAAAAATGTACACCAATTTCTTTGCTATTGACAAAAGATAGAATATTGACATCAGAGTGGTAATGGTTAATATATAAACATAGATATTAAGATTTATACATCTATCTACTCTTTGTATATATCTATGTTTATCTAATGTTCAGTTATTTAATAACCAGTTAATCCTTTGACCGATGAATTCAACCATATCTGATTTTCAAGGCAATAATATAGAATATTTTTTAATTAGACTGCAAGAAGTTACTGCCTTAGGCAGCAACATCTTCCAGGCAAATTAATTTCAAAATATTGAACAGAATAAGTTTTATATCGTAAAGAATTTACTTTTTCGGGTATTTGTCAGTGAAAGTGTTAAGATTGGTCATGAGAATCTACCTTTCTGCTATAAATTGGATATGGAGAAAACTATTAAAGTTAACCATTGACTTTAACCCTTTCACCGATAAATTCCCCGTATCTCAATCTCAAGGCAAATATACAGGAAAGATGTTGAATATTTTGAAATTAATATGACTGGAGGCCATTGCTGCCTTAGGCAGCAATGGCTTCCAGTCGTATTGATTTCAAAATATTCAACATATGCTACATACCGGTAAATCATAAACAGTTTTTCATTGAAATGGTTAATCGAATTTAGCAATATAATATTTTTAGTTGTGACACGTAAAGCATGTAAGTCAGTCAGTCTGGCTCAGTCTGACTGTCTGTCAAATTGTTTACATTTCTGGCCAAGCTGCCTCCATGTACCTCGGCGATATTGTAAGTTCTATGGCGTGTATCGCTTGTTTTTGTGTTAGTTGTTATCCCACATTTGTCAGACTAAGTATCAAAATGTTAATTGTTATCCATATTAGTTCATGCATGTCGCACTAATGTCAAAATGTTAATTGTTACAGAGTCAGTAGAAGAAAATGTACATTTTTTGAAACAATTCGGCTGAAACCTGAATAAACTTCCATAGATATGCTGTCATTTCCAAAATTAGCACCATCATTTGAAACCTAAACTTATATCAACTTAACCATTTAACGGCCAAGTTGGCCAAAAACAGCCACTGAGAAGAAAGGCGTATTTTTGTCTCGCCTGCGAAGCAGAAAGCGTGACATAGGTATCACTTTTCCGACGGCAGCAGCGTCAACATTAAGGTTCTGCGTTTAGCAAAACTTCTCAGCCGATATTTCAGGATTGGTTAAGCCTATTGCAACTAAACTTGGATACATGGTTACCTATAATCTTAGGAAGCGGCATGATGATGTTGGGGGTCACACGGTCAAAGTCACTGTCACTTTGATACAGAACTCTGCTTTTTCAACATTAATTTTTTGCGTTTAGCACAACTTCTCAGCTTATCTTTCAGGATTGGTTAAGCTTATTGAAACTGAACTTGGATACCTGCTTACCTATAATGTTAAGAAGCAGCACGATCATGTTGTGGTCACAAGGCCAAAGGTCAAGGTCACTGACCTTGATACAGAACTGCTTTTTCAACATTAATTTTTTGCGTTTAGCAATACTTCTCAGCTTATCTTTCAGGATTAGCTAAGCTTATTGCAACTAAACTTGGATACCTGCTTACCTATAATCTTAGGAAGCAGCATGGTGACACTGAGGATACAACGTCAAAGGTTACGGTCATTCTGACTTCTACAAAACCTTTCTACTTTTCAATGTTAAGTTTTTAGGTTTAGCAAATCTGATCATGTTATGTTTCGGGATTGCTTAACCCTAATGGAACACAACTTGGGTACATTGTTGCTTATACCAAGAGGATACAAGATGGTGACATGGAGGTCACCAGGTCAAAGGTCAAGGTCATTCTAATATTGCTATTTGACCTCTGACTATTCAACCATAGGTTTTTCCATTCAGCAAATCATTTATATTTCAGGATTGGTTAATCCTATTGGAACTGTGCTTGAATACATGGTTACCTATAACGTTAGGAAGCAGCATGATAATACGGAGGTCACACGGTCAAAAGTCAATGACATTGTGACAAACAGGAGACAGACGAGACATTTATTTCTTGTTGAGTAATCGTGGCCTGCAAATGGACCTTCATTATGACTACAGACACTAATATTAATGTCTTGTATTTATTACAGAATTTCATGATGTGGAACCGACAATATGATGCCAATAATGTAGTTTGAGATCCACTAGGAAAGCGGTGAATGCCCTTATTATTTACACTCCGTCCAGTCGTAATGCTTGACAGATGTCCTCCATGATACCAGGATGTCATCTGCGAGTAAAGCAAGCAAGACTAGCAGTGGTCCGTCTAGACTGTTGTCATCGGGTCCTTCTGCCTGCAGTAGTCCTGTCAGACAACCATCATCTGGCCCTCCTGCCAACAGTCAGTAAGTCTGTTTAATAAGTAAATTTAGAGATGCTCACCTACATTACGACTCAGAAATAACAACATACATGTATTTCCAAAACAAAATAAAATGCGCTGTTAAATATTTTGAACATAATTGGATTGGAAGATGCAGTGCCTTCCAATCCAATTATGTTCAAAATATTCAACAGAACATTTCTTACATGGAGTTCGAAATTGTACGATCTAATATGTTTCAGTTTTTGTTTTGGAAACATCTTAGCTTATCCATGAGTGGAACTGTACACATAGATGACAGTCAAACCTGTCTGTAACGGGTCAACACATTTTGACACATGACAGGGAATCAAACCCACGACTGACAGCAGCACCTGGCATCATAAAACGCTTGCACGTGATTAATCCCGCAAGAGGTGTGTCGTTTGTCTAGTGGAAGCGTTTGTGGGCTATGATGCTAGGCGTTTTCGCCAGTTGTGGGTTCGATATCCTGTCGATGATAATATACCAAAGTGCCACGAATATGTGTACAAATGATTTAAGGAGGCACATAAAAGAGTAGTCTATTACCCATTTAATGGTCAATCCGGACAGAAATGGTTTCTACAGTGGCCTTGAGAAATGCCACTCTGGAGGACAACGGAAAACAATTTTTGAAAAAATTTACCACTAGAATGACTGGCTCGCTTATCAAGACAGTCATTCCAAATGTAAATTTTCAAAAATAACCATGGCTTGCATATAGACATTTACTAAGCAAGACGTTTTATTTTCTTGATAAATCTTGACCAATGACCATTTAATGACTAAATTTAGCCAAGAAAATCCAGATATCTGCATATCGAATGCCCGTTTGCACAACGAGAGATAATTTTTTCCAATTAATCACTGGATTGACTAGCTTGGTTATTGAGCCAGCCATTCCAGTGGTAGATTTTTAAAGAATATTCTTCTTGGTCAGCAGATGGACATTTCTCAAGACCACTGCATTACGTTCTTGGCCATGTTTGTTGGGTGTAAGGGTTAACAATTATGTCTATATAAGAGTGGTGTGCAAAGGTATGTATGTTTCTGTATATTTGTGATTTCAGGTCAGTACAGGATCTGCAGCAGTTACTAAGTCTCATACAACAGGATGCAGCTCTCACACAATCTAGCACTAAAACCAAAGAAATCACCAAAGAAATTACAGCTCTCAAGCAATTCTGGTAAGCACAGTGACAGGATGCACACTTGTTAGTACTCTGTATCCGCATATAAGCAAGTTCCTTGTTTCTATCTTGAATCAAGAGTGCTTAGGCACTATGCTATGAATAATATATGATTTGAGAAAATGCTCAGAATATAATTCGCCACTGACGTCTAATGAGAAGGCAAATAATTTGGAACATTGAGTCAACCAACTCCATAAGCCACCCTTACCCACCATTTCTTACCAATCAAGAACCTAAAGTTGCCAAGGATATCCATAAAGGACAAGACAAACCCCTACCACTAGCAGATCAGCCCTGTCACTACGACCACCACTTTCCACTACTACCACCACCACCATCAGATCACTACCCCCACCAGTCCCACCACCACCACCACCTTCATCATCATCATCATCATCATTATCATCATCAAGCACATTTGTTTTTGAAGATTAGGTAATATCTTTTGTTAAACAACATCAACTCAATCATGTATGTTCAGTTTTGGCATGCAATGAAAAATGACATTTATTAGCCTCAGTTAATTAAATGTCTCAAGCGATATATTAGGTTGGTGCTATTAACTGTGATAGTCAAGATGACCAAAACCAGTTGCAGTTGTACTGAGTGAATGTCCATTTACAGTCCTAAGAAAAGACTATCTAATGAGCCAGTCATACCAGTGGCAAATTTTCAAAATAGTTTTCTCTTGGCCTTGCAAATGAACATTCGCTGAGCAAATATTTCAATTTTCTTGACCAATCTTGAGCATTAATAAATGACCAGGTGTGAGCATGCTATTAATGCGACATATGTGGCCTTGTCAAAGGGTACAAACATTTGACAGACAAACAGACTTATACTAGTTGCAAGTTACAATTAAGCCAGTGCGACTTTGTCAGAAATGTCAAACATGTATATATACATACATTTAAGATAGTACTAAGGATTTACAGTTACATATTAATCTTTTGCCGTTTTACTGGTCAGAATTAGTCCAGAAGACCAAAATATTTGGTTACCTTAATGTCCATTTGCATGCCACGAAGACTTTTTTTTTTTTAAAGTATCGCTAGAATGACTGGCTCATTTATCAAAACAGTCAGTCCAATGTTATATTTTCATAAATAGTTTTTCTTGGTCTGCAAATGGACATTCTTGAAGACCACTTCAGTGGCCGGTTTTTGGCAGCTTGACCTATAAAAAGTTGAATGATCATAGTCACAGTAGCTATATATCGGGATGTTTTATACTGATACTCTGTTATATTGATTTTAATTATATTACCCTGCCTTATGATAATTTATTTGTTGTTTATTTCTGCTTGCAGTTTGAGTCAGCAGAATGAACGATACTTCAGCAGTCATCAGCAACAGAAACAATTCTCACAGATCTTTGTGTGTTTAGTTCAACAAAGACTCTGCTCATGGTAAGTATATCAAACAGTTATCTCCCTTATGGTAAGTATATCAAACATAGTTATCTCCCTTATGGTAAGTATATCAAACAAAGTTATCTTCCTTATTATTTTGAACCGGAATGACTGAATGTAAAAACACAGTAACACTATACATTGTTAGACATGTTCTGTAGAGAATTTGGAAACTAATTTATCTGGAAGTTCTTTTAAAATATTCGCCCAATAGATGCCTAGTTTTGAAATCTTACTACTGGAATGACTTTCAACCATGTATCACTATGGCCACAATTTCTTTACAAATCTTGAATAATTAAAGAGTTAACATTGTTTTATGGGCTTTCCATGTACAACCATACAGCGATGATCTCATTACAACGTAAACTTTAACTGTCACACTGCTGCGAGCCACCAGACAATAATTTCAATCAACAAAAACTCTGGACTTGCTGAATATTTTGAAAACAATTTTACTGAAAGTTGTTGGTGGCAACTTTCAGTCAAATTGTTTTCAAAATATTTAGCATGTCCAGAGATATAACCCTTACAATTTGTTGTCTGCAAAAGATCAGCTGTCAGACGGTTAATACCTGGAAAGTACTTTGCTTTAAAATTCTGAAGAATTTGATTAGATATGTCATCACTATGACATATTGCTAACTTTCTTCAGATGGTCATTATTAGCTCACCTGGCTTCAGAGGCAAAGTGAGCTCGTGCCATCGCAGCCATCCGTCTATTACCTGTTATCCGCCTGTTGTCAAACTCCTTTAAATGTCTCATCAAGAGTCATTGGGCTGATTTCATTGAAAATTTATGCGGAGTTGTTGTCCTTCGGTCATAGATATCCAAGGTTGTTCAAAGGACATCCAATTGATAAATTTTGTGTGGTGGCCATTTTGGATTGTGTGCTCTCCTTTGAAATACCTTAAGTATAAACATCGTCTTGGCCAAAAATCCTAGCCAATTGATTCAAAACTCAGAAAACTTGATCTAGGCCAAGCGTCGAAATGAATTTGTTTGAGAGAACCTGATTGACCGACTTGTCTACAAACCATCTTGGATTGCCTAGTTTTCAAAGCAAAACAGATTTCTCTCTGGAATCGCTTAATGGGTCAGGACGAATTTAGGGAAACATGGTTAGGGACGAAAGGCCATTAAAGATGATTCAAGGGAAGTTGATATGTAAAAAACATGATTGCCATAAACCAATTAACAACTCTGAAACTCATGAAACTTGATCTAGGATAAGACCTGAACCATGTTTGTTCAAGAAAACCCAATGAACCTTTCCAGATTTAGCTATACCCCACCCATCCCTAGTTAAGCGCCACCCACGCTTCACCCGTGTTTGGATCAATCAATCTCTGAATGCCCTGACTATCAATTTCCAGAAAACAATACAGGTAAGCTCTTGAATATTTTGAAACTAATTTGAATGGGTGCAGCGCCCAGTCAGATTAGTTTCAAAATATTCCACAGCATGTTTATTAAATAGTAAAGACATACAATTTGTACAACTTGTCAGACTAAGCCATTAAGAGGGACTAAATCAAGTCATTCATGCTGTAATTGATTATCATCCTACACATCACGTAGTTGATTATGACGTCATATGATGGATGGATAAGCTGGAAAGGTCGATTGATTGATTTGTCTGGTGATGATCTTGGCTTTTCCGAAAATATCCAGGAAATGAGTTTAAAGAAAACTCTTCATTAACCTTTAGGACGATTTCAACCAAACTTAGGTGGAACGACCCTAGTGTGATAGGCATCAGAAGTCCTATGCAGACATTTGATTGCTCTTTTTTTCTGCCAGCCATCTTGAGTTTTGAAAAATATCCAGGAAATTAGTTAAAAGATGATGCATCTTTAATAATTAGACCTATTTCAGCTAATCTTGGCTGGAGGGACTGTATGGTTCAGAACAATTATATACAGAAATTTGTTTGTTCAAACAAGATAAATAAATCGTAAAAAAAAAAAAGCCTGACAGTGTATTTGTATAAATCTGTTTTCTCAGATAATCTCCTACATCTACATGTATCTGTTTGTGATGTACACACATATTTTATCTTTAAATTCCTTGTGTTTGCAGTCATTGGTCCTCTCAAGCTCACCCGGAGCATGTGCTGCGCGTGTTGATGTGTTTACGAATTCTCATGAGAGACGCAGATTACCAAGAAGAGTTCTTCAGACTCGGTGGTGTGAAAGTTCTTTCTGAGGTAAGAGACTAAGCAAGAATACAGTCCAATATGCATCGTTCCACTGGGTCATAATAGTCCTAGATTGTCATGAAAATTTAATTTCAAACTGGAAATCTAGCTGAACCAGCAAATTTCATAATTGGTCATGGAAATTTAACCCTGTGAGGCTAAATTTGTTACAGAGAATTAAAATATCTTATTCTATGTTCATTTGTCGGCCAAGAGATTTTTTTTATAAAAATCGATCACTGGAATGACTGGCTTGATCACCAAACCTGAGCGAATTATTCCAGTGATAAAATTTCAAAAATAGTTACCTCTTGGTCTGCAAATGGCCATTCCTGAAGACCACTGCAGAGGCAAGCTTTGGCCGGCTTCATCTTGAGAGGGTTAATTGACATTTTCTCTACAAAAAATGCAGCATTTTATCATTCATATATATATATATATATATATATAACGTGCCTAAGCCGAATTGATTTCTAAATATTCAACGATGTTTCTCGGTTCATAGTATTGCTAATAATAACACCACTGTTTGTGGACTTGTACAAGATGCAAACATACATATATTGTGTAACATGTTGATAATGGACACTACAGAACCCTGTAAAGCTGTCTTTTGCTAACAGGTGTCCTTTATATTGATCGTCTAATATATTGGTTCTCTGATCTGGGAGATAGAGAAGTCTAACTTATTTTAAAAGTATGCATTGCTGTTCTGTTTTCCAGTACTTCAAGCATGCTACTGATAACTACCTCAGCTATGGAGATGGTCCATTCATTGTTGATGGCCTCAAAGAGATGACAAGTAAGATTGTCTCTTCTGCTATCTTTCATTTACACACTCGCACTCCCTCCCTCACTCTCTCCCTCCCTCCCTCCCCCCCCCCCCTGTTTCATCTCACTCCATCCCTTTCCTCTCTCCCCTTTCTCTGTATGTCTGCCTGTCTGTCTGTCCATATATCCGCCCATCTCTCCTATGTTTTGCCTCTATCTCTATCCTGCTCTCCCATTATCTACATATCTGTTTCTATGGTTACAAGTCAACCAGTTCTACAATGTAGGTATTTGTTTGTTTTAGAAAATTGAAATTAAACTTTCTTGTTTTGACTTACAGATATCTTTCAGAAGTTATCAGCCGTAGTCAAGCAACAAGAATGGCTCATATCATGTGATGCCCATCAGGTACTGTTTTTAATATCAATACAGCGACAAACATTCAAATACCATGTGATATCGACATAGCCCTATCATTCTTAAAATTGGAGATTAAAAATCTACACCACCTGTCATAGCAAACCACGGTTGGTCCATCCACATTCTCACACCCACAGCAAAATACAATAGTAAGTGTCCTATATTAACCGTTTAGCCCCAAATAGCTTCTTCAGTGGTCTTGAGGAATGCCCATTTGCAGGCGAAAAGAAGAGAATTTTTGATGATTTACCATTGGAATCACTGTCTAGATATCAGAGCCAGTCAAGTGGTAAATCTTCAAAAATTGTCTTTTTCCTACAGATGAATATTCTCTACACAAATATTTAGATTTTCTTTTCAAATTTGGACTCTATTCAATAACTTATGTCAGACTGATCAGATCTAAATAATATTCTGAATCTAGATGTTATGTTTGAGAATTCTGTTAATATTTTGGAAAATTCTGAAAATTAATATTTGGTAGATATATGGACCAATTTTCTGGGCCGGTATTTACGAAGAAGTTATTAGAAGCTTATGCCATGCCGTAAAGTAGAAAACAGACCAATCAGAATGCCACATTTCTCATTTACCCCACTTCGTGATCACCGGTCCTGCTGTTTCATTTCAGTGTGTGGGGGGGGGGGGGGGGGGCATTGTGGGATGTGGTTTGTACTTTTTGTAATATCCTGTCTCATTAATACATGTTTTTGTCTTTTAGCCGTTAGTGTTACTTCTGACATCGACTGATGTGGTGGTCCTACACTGTTCACTTTATGCCCTCATCAGTCTCGCACAGAGGTGAGTTTTAGTGAAGTACATGGGCCATACCAAACCCCCCGGTGTCAATACTGGACATGCCGTTGAGATGGAATATGCCGACGATGTGGACTTTATAGATGAGGAAAAGAAACCCCTTGACGAACTTCTCCGAATAGCTGCAAGCAAACTAAAAATTGAGAATCTCTATGAATGAATCCAAAACAGAGTTCACCCACATATACCTATCGACAAAGCATGAAACTAAAGAAAATGACGATCCACTCCGTGGTAGTGAACCATGGAGGAAAAGTAAACTCCTGGGCTCACTGCTTTGCAGTACTGCTGACATTGCTGCACGCTGCATCATGAGGAACATAGCTTTCCAGTCCTTCTGGAAGATATGGATTCGTAGATCAAAGATGCCCTTGGTAAAATGACTACATTTATACAAGCAACCTGTGTATCCTTGATGCTGTATAACTGCAACAGCTGGGCAGTTCCAAAGGCAGCTCTAGATAAACTTGACGCCTGCCACCGCAAACACCTACGCACCATCACTGGACACCGATGACCAGAGAGCATAATTTCCAACGATGCACTATGCAAGATGTGTAATATGCTGCCGCTGTCTGTAAAAGTCACCCAGCAAAGATGGTCCATGTTTGGCCATGTGCTAAGGATGCCAGAAGACACACCAGCACAGAGAGCCTTGGAATTCGCCCTACTCGGAGCCAGCACATACAGAGCCAGGAGAGGACGTCATTGCATAAATCTGCTAAGCGTGCTATGAGGTGACCTCAAGAAAGCACGATTAGGTACACTCAAGTCAAGAATGGACCTGAGGAAGCTAAGGATTTTGGCTGAGGACAAGACACAGTGGGTAAAAGCGAAGAAGGACTGATTGCAGCTGTAGGATGTTTCTACTACTACAGCCGCAGAATACAGTAATCATACATACATACATACATGGGCCATACTGGTCAGAGAAATCCTTGTACGTCATGGAGATACAAATGTATGAGGAAAAGTTCCAACTCTTTGAACCTGTAAAAATGTATGTTGCTTGGAGCTTTTACTTACCAGAAACAACAAATCCTTTATGATGTAAGGAATATTCTGTTGAATATATTGAAACTATTTAAGAGTCTTCATATCCTTGGTAATATATGGTAGTAGTAGATACTAATAGTGAAGAACGGAGCTGTGAGATTTTTGTTTGTAATTAAAAATAAATTGCCGCAATTTATCAATTGTTTTCACCACTGAGTTGGATATTATGGTAACTTTATTTGTATGTACATAATTCACTTTCCAGCCCTCAGCCTCGGCAGCTGATCAGTGAGTTAAACTCTATAGAGGTACTTCTCATGATACTACAAGAGTATGACACAAGCTCAAAGAAGTAAGTACAGTAAGCCTTTACCACTATGATGTCAAAAATTAAAATTTTCATATTAAATTAAACGATGAACTGGTGTTCATTTTTCAACAAATTTGATGGAAGACGTTGCTGTCATAGACAGCAACATCTTCCACCAAAATTGTTGGAAAGTATACACCAGTTTATTTCCTATTGACACAGTAAAAGATTTAATTTTGCCTTCAGAGTGGGAAGAGTTATCCCGTTGAATTTGAAAGATCAAATATGAGAAATCATTTACAATGCAACAACTATGCTGTTGAATATTTTGAACCTGATTTGACTGCGACCTGTTCTAAGATGTTGCCTTATGACAGGATAAGCAGTAACAGCTTCCCGTCAAATTTGGTTCAAAATATTTAACACAATCCCTATATAGTTACCCTGAAATTGAGATTCTAGTGTTAATATTGAATGTTTGTCAACAAAATATGAAGATGTTCATAATGTAGGAGAAAAATATATTTAAAAATCTACCACTGAAATGCCTGTCCGGCTTGAGTTTAACACATTAAAGCTGAACAGTCAAGCTAAGTCCCTACCAGTGACATTGTGCTATCAATAAATTTCTGTTTTCGGTAACTATTATGAGTCCAGGTATTGTTTCATTAAGTGACAGCTCTCAGGGCTACTATATAGCGATTACCTCAGTACAGTGATATCAGTTAAGCCAGCATGTGTGTTATTATCCCCACGTTTTAGAAAAATTGTAATCGTCTCTGTCCATCCGTCCGTCACACTGTCCTCCCAAACCATTGGTTGCAGTTAAATCAAATTTGGTATGTTGGTTACCATATGATTCCGCTTTGCAAGATGATGTTTAGATGTGGGTCAAAAGGTCAAATCAGTGTAACACAACTCCTCTGAAATCGTTAGACGGAACTCAACCAAATTTGATATCTGAGTTATCCATAATATTTGCAGAGTGGAAAAGGACATTTACATTTGGTTCCGCCTCTGGGGTTGGGTTGTGGGGTATGTCAAAAGTTCAAAGCGCTGAATGTGGGGATTTGTGATGACGCATCATCGACCGATCAATCTAGTGTGTACATTTAATGGGTAAGCACAACACAGCGTTTTAAGCATGTGGGGATTTGTGGTGACGCATCATCGACCGATCAATCTAGTGTGTACATTTAATGGGTAAGCACAACACAGCATAGTGATATACAGAGATGTCGCGAAGCGCTCTCACCAACATCTACCGGCTCACTCTGAGTTCTTTACATGTATATAGCAAATCCCTTTATAATGCGCAAGAAATGTCATGCTTAACGTAACAATATTTGGCCTCATAATAGAGGTACCGAAAATGGAAATATATTGATAACATTATGTTGCCGCTATGTGTTATATGAATCAATCCAACACAGGCAAAGCGTTGATGGAGCTTAGCTAGAAATGGACATGGCATAGCTAGAAATTGCATCCGATCTGAGAATTAGATACAATGTTCAAATTTCTTTTTGAAATGCCTCGATAGCTTGACAAGTTGACATGCACAGTCCTATATGTCTAGATGAAAATGTGTAACAGGAATGACTGGCGGGCTCAATTTGCAGTAGAAAAATTTTCAAGAATAGTCTTCTCTTGACCTGCAAATTTGAGTTTTCTTGACTAATATCAACTATTAATCATTTCACTGACAAATCCCTGAATAAGTAGGATCTTTACGATTTAAAACTTAGTCTGTGGGGTATTTTGAAATTAATTTAGCGTAGGAGTCTAAGGCAGCAATGGCTTCCGCTCAAATTAATTTCAAAATATTCAAGTTTTCCTCTGTGATTGCATTGAAAATGTAAATATGGGGAATTCACCTTTCCAGAGTATGTACCCATCATATGACGTCATAATCATCTACGCGATGTGTAGAATGACATCATAATGGATGACGTCATGAATGATGTCGATAAGTACGTCACGAACGCATATTTGAAGACGGTCTATGCCTTGTTGTATAAATTGTTTGCTTTTACTATTTAATAAATAATCTGTTGAATATTTTGAAACTAATTTGACTAGGCGCTGTTGCTGCCATAGGCAGCAACAGCACCCAGTCAAATTAGTTACAAAATATTCAACAGCTTCCCTGTATAGTTTTCAGGAAATTGATAGCTAGGGCATTCAGGGATCGTACAATCCAAACACGGCGAGGTGTGGGTGGAGCTTAGCTAGTGATGGGCGGGGCATAGCTAAAAATGGAAAGGTCCATTCATCACTGAAAAAGCTAATGATCATATTTGGTGATGAAAATCACAATATTGGCTTATTGAATATCCATTTTCAGCCTAAGAGAAGACTATTTTGGAAAATTTACAACTGGAATTACTGGCTCAGTTATTGAGCGAGGCAATCCAGTGGAAAATCTTCAAAAGTAGTTTACTCTTGGTCTGCAAACAATGGATTCCGCAAGACCCTTGTAGTGGGGGCCGACTTTACCATTAAGGGAAGGTTAAGATGTAATTGTGAATGTTTGCAGATTGGCAGCGAGTTTGCTTCGTCTCCTGTGTGCCAGTAAGCAGGCCAAAGAAATGATCAAAATACATGATGGTGTTCCTATACTACTCAGGTATGTAACACTGTTAATGGTTGTCCACATGTACACATGTACAGTATGTGCATGCTTAGTGAATGTGTATATGTACAAGCAAGCAAGTTGTGTGTGTGTGTGTATGTGTGTGCATGCGTGTGTTGGTGGGTGTGCTTGCATGTGTCTATGTGTGTGCGTGCATGCGTGTGCATGTGCATGCATGAGTTTACGTCCATGCTTGAATGTGTGCATGTTTGTGTGAGTGCATGCGTGCATCTGTGTGTGTGTGTGTGTGACGGGCGGGTGGGTTTACATGCACGCATGTGTGTATTTATGTGTCTGTCCATGTATGCATGTGTGTGTGTCTGTCCATGTGTGTGTGTGTGTGTGTGTGCGTGCGTGCGTGCGTGCGTGCGTGCGTGTGCGTGCGCGCGTGCGCGCATGTGTATATGTGCATGCATACATGTGTACATGTCATGTTCTGTTCAGTTATAAGTTGTCTGAATCTCCACCTGTATGTCTTACATATATTCTTTTATAGTCAGCTGCACAGTGATATCGCATCATTTCTGTGTGATGTTGCCTGGTGCCTGGTTCAGCTTTCTCAAGATCCAGACACCAGTGATGATATACGACAGATGGGAGGCATTTCTCTAGTCCTAGCTCTGCTACAGTGAGTATAAACTGTTGTTGAAATTTACATTTCAATGGACCTTTCCAATTTATCCATCCATCATATGATGTCATAATGAACTACGTGATGTGTAGGATCATAATGACATAACTTTGTATGTTTGAAAAGTATCAGTAAAGTGTACGAATTGTATGCCTTTTGTGAATTTGCAATTTAATAAACATTCTAATAGGCAGCAACAGCTCAGTCAAAGTAGTTTCAAAATGATCAACAGCTTACCTGTATAGTTACTTTGAAATTTAGATTATGATAATTCAGGTTTCAAAGTTCCAAATTGATTCCAACAGATGTAAAATGTGGCTGAAACTTAGCTACGAATAGGCAGTGTATTGCACAGACAGACAGATGGATGGACGGGCAGGCAGATAGAGAGGTTTTTTGTAATAGTTTCACAATACCATCCACCTATCATCATTGGCTGTTATTATACTGTTGACTGTCTGATTGATGATTGTTTCGATGTTGTCTATCCCAAGAGATGCTTTAACCCTTTAATGGCGATATCTTGTGAAGAAAATTTTAAAAAACCTCACTGAATTTTCATTTGCAGGTCAAGGGAAAACATTTATAAAAAAATGTACCCGTGGAATGACTGGCTCTATTATTGAACCAGTCATTCCAGTAGTAAATTTTTAAATATAGTTATCTTTTGGCATGCAAATGGATATTCCTCAAGGGCACTGCAAAGGACATTTTTGGCCAGCTTCACCATGAAAGGTTTATGACAGGTGGATGAAAAATCACCTGTTGTAAAGAGCCACCAACATTTGACTTCAAATTATATATCCTTTAATCAGGTTAATTAAGAGACCAGTAATCTATAGTGATTAATTTTCTTTTGTTTCATAACGTGGTCACAAGACAGGCTGTACTATACATAATTTGAATCCATCTTTTTCTATCATAGTACCCACTAACTTATACAGTTGTGTTACTTTATCCACTTTGACATGTAGTGATCGTCAGTTTGTGTGTGACCAGCCAGAGACGACGCATGCAAGAGCCAGTGCAGGTCCACATGGACGAACACAGTCCACCAGCGATGAGGTATGATACCCATGTTGGTGCGCAAACATGCCTTATTAAAACATATCTGTCTATCAAATTGCTCTATAATCTGTATTTCTGGATTTATTTGTCTGTCTGTCCATCTCTGATTATCTGTTGCTCTGTATCCCTACCAGTGTGTACCATGGCATCTAGATTTTGGAGGTCCCGAGGACCCCCATGCCCTGAAAACTGAGTGTCTCAAGCTGAAATCTGGGGATCCCAAACTGAAATCAGGTTTTCCAATGCAGTTTTTCTCATCCATGATCAAATTAGAGGGTACCATTGACTCACAGCTATGAATCTTGGTGGTCCCATGCTAGATTTTGTAGCTATGTTTGTGTAAAAACCTATAAGTCCAATTAGTGTTTAACAATCTTTCAAGATTTTCACTGGTCCCATGGGACACACTGGTACTATATTTCGGGGGCCAAGTTACATTGATCCTGATCACTACAGATTGATATTTTCATCCTCTCTCCCACTTGCTCTAGCTCTCTCTCTCTTTTTTTTTAAACGTATTTTATTGAAACATATGTACATTGGGATTGGGCACAAGTTCTGTCAACATACAGACGCGCTCTCTCTCTCTCTCTCTCTCTCTCTCTCTCTCTCTCTCTCTCTCGCTCTTCCTCCCTCCCTCCTTCCCTCCCCCGATCATTCCTCCTCATGGATGTTGAATTTTGAGAACAAGCTATTATAATATATTCTTATTTTATCTTTGTCCTCTAGACGGAAGATGTACAGATATACACTTTGAAGTCAGGTAAGGACTATCTAACAACATTATTTAACCATTTACTGGTCCTGCCGGTCAAAACTGGCCTCTGCTAATGTCTTGATGAATGTCCATTTGCAGGCCAACGGAAGACTATTTTTTGAAAATTCACCACTCGTGACTGGCTCGATAACCGAGCCAGTCATTCCAGTGGTGTATTTTCAAAAATTGTCTTCTGGTGGCCTGCAAATGGAAATTTAGTGAGTAAAGATTTAGATCTTCTTGAAATATATTGAAGAGTTAATTTAACTTTGTATTGCCAGTATAGTAGAGGGATCCATTTCTACCTAAGCTCCACACACTTTTCCACGTGTTGTAATCAATTTATATACTTTTAATCCTGAATTTCTAAAATCCCAATTTCATGGTAACTGTACAGCTAACCTGTTGAATATTTTGAGACTAATTTGACTGGGTGTTGTTACTGCCTATTACGCCTAGTCAAAATATTGGTTTCCAATATTCAACAGAATGTTTATTAAATAGTAAATACATACATTTCGTGAGCCAGTCACTCCACTGATACATTTTCTGCACGTGCAAATAAGCATTTCTCGATACCATTTCAAAGGACTGCTTTGGCCAAGTTGAACATTCATCACTTAAAGAACCACTTATGGCCCAAAGCAAGTGTCGTTTATAGGCAGGCTACTTGTCCGTTTGTGCTAATTCTTGCGCGGTTACATGATTAAATTGGAAATTCTGAACTCATTGTTTTAAATCGTGAATTTATATGATTAAAAATTAAATAATCGAATAATTTTGACTGCATAGTATATTTCAAAACCTACCTTTTAATTACTCTTTGATGTAATCAGTCACAAAAATTTAAGATTTTTCTCAGTGAATGTATGTCCACTAGAAAAGACTATTTATGAAACTGTATCACTGGAATGATTGGCTCGAGCATCGAGCCAGGAATGCTAGAGACACATTTAAAAAAAATTGTCTTCTCTTGGCTTGCAAGTGGACATTGCTAAACACCATTGCAGCTTTCATCATTGATATTTCTTTGTTGTTATCTCTGGATAATTTGTACCCAGACTGATTAATCGAGTAATCATGATTATTGTTAACCCTTGCCACTCTGATGTCAATATTCTATCTTTTACCGGGTCAATAGCAAAGAAATGGGTGTACATTTTTCAACAATTTTGGTGGACGATGTTACTGTCTACGACGGTACCATCTTCCACAAAATTTGGTGAAACGTGAACACCCATTCATCTTTTAATTTAATTTGAAATATTACAATTGTGACAATGATACGGGTTAAATAATCGATCGTGATCACACATACCTAGTTTAAGCTAATCCTTGCTTTGTGTTCATTTAGCATGCTGTGCATGTTTGACGGAGCTTGCATTGAATGATCATAGTGCCCAACAGTTAGCTCACGCTAATGCTCTCTATCATCTCGGCTTGCTAATTCTACCTCATGATGTCAGAGGCAAGGAGAAACGAGCCACAGAAAAGCTACAGGTATGTTATTCATTCAGAATTATATCTCATCCTTCAAGTACTGTGGTGAAAATGTTATAATCATAACAGGATTCAAAGCTAGTACCTTTTAGCACTAACACTCAAGCTGGCCAAAACTGCTTCTGCAGTGGTCTGGAGAAATGTCGATTTGCAGATCAAATGAAGACTATTTTTGAAAATTTACTACTGGAATATCTGGCTCAGTAACTAAGCCAGTCGTTCCAGTGATAAATTTTTAAAAAGTCTTCTCATGGCCAGCAAATGGACAGATCTTGTTGCCAATTATATCAAAAACATCTAATTTTAGTCTTAATCCTTTAACATTCATATCACCCAAAAATGGCTTCTGCAGTGGGCTTGAGAAATGTCCATTTTCAGACCAAGAGAAGACTATTTTTGAAAATTTATTACTGGAATGACTGGCTCGATCACAGAGCCAGTGATTTCTAGTGACAAATTTTCAAAAATAGCCTTCTCTTGGTCTCCAAAGGGACATTTTCTATGATTCAAGGGTTAAAGGCTACCACCTTTGAAACTTGTGTCATAATTACCATACTAACGCCAACTGTGGTCTCTGTCTGTCTGTCTGTGTCACAAAAGCATATTATTTGAATTTTCATCTTATCTTAATTACCACAGCAAAATGCTTTCCGTGCTTTGAGATTTCTGTTCAGTTTGGAACGCAATCGTCGTTTGTTCAAACGTATCTTTCCACCAGACCTGTTTGCAATGTTCATCGACATCCGGCATTATAACAAAGATTTAAAAGATTATAAAGTTCTCGTGGAGAAGATTAACTCACTACCGGTATGTATTTTGTGAGAAACATCATTGTTGAATGCATGTGGCTGTTATACAACTGTTATCCATTTGATGGTCAAAAGTTGTCTAAAAAATCAATATTTTTACTTTGTGAATGTTAATTTGCAAGATAAGAAATGGCTATTATTGAAGATTTACCACTGGAATGACTGGCTCGTTTATCAAGTCAGTTATTTCAGTGGTAAATTTTTAAAACTAGTCTGCCTATTAATGGGCATTTTTCAATGATTCAGGGACTAGTTTTGAAAAAGCAATCAACCATTTAAAGGTCATGTCAGACAAAACTGGCATCTGCATCATAATGATGCAGATGCCAGTTATGGCTGACGTGAACATTAAATGGTTAATAATCAATTAGTATAAAGAACATTTGAAGCCAATTTAACAATTTAATGTGTCCTTGCTCTCTCTCTCTCTCTCTCTCTCTCTCTCTCTCTCTCTCTCTCTCTCTCTCTCTCTCTCTCTCTCTCTCTCTCTCTCTCGCTCGCGCGCGCGCGCGCACACTATAGCGCTCCCCTCCTCTTCCCCTCCCCTTTCCTCCCCATCTGTGCCCCCATTCTTCCCTCCCGTCCGTCCATCCATCCATCCATCCACTCACTCATCTACCCCCATCCATCCAATCATCCACCCATTTGTCCATCTGTCTGGCGACTAATTCTTTTTTGCTCCACAAGGTATGTTAAGGCAGGTGGTGTTATGTTTTGCATTGTCAGAAAGCTGTAATTGATGAGATTAGAGAGAGCATAGCTGCGACCAATCAGAACAAGGCTCCGTCACACTACATTGGCAACTATGCTGTGTATGAATTGCTCGGGACTGGTGGATTTGGTTCTGTGTATAAAGTTAAGAAACGTAACCAGGGACAGTCATATCTAGCTATGAAAGAGGTGAGACCAAGTCCCTTTGTTAGATGTTCATAGTCATTCTGTGAAACTTATTGAATGAAGCTTCACATGGCTCTGAATGATGTATCGAGAATCAATTTAACCTTTTCTCCATTTATCATTTTGAAATAACTAAAGATTTTGATCATGCTTTTTCATTTCTTTTGTCTGACATTAAATGTATGTGATGTAACATAATAACAATAGTAATCAGAGGTTCTAGTCACTCACTACCAGCATATTTCATTTTCCATTCTCTCACTTCCCCCATCCCAAGCATTTTTACTGCTGATGTTTCCAATTTATGCACGCAAGCAAGCCATGCATGCGCACACTGGAAAATATCCTCTAGATTTATTCGTAATAATTTTGAATATAATTTCTACTTTAAAATAAAATTATTAACCCTTTCACCTATGAATTCCTCATATCTCATTTTCAAGGCACCCATACAGGAAGACTGTTGAATATTTTGAAACAGCCTTCAATGAATTCCAGTCATATTAATTTCGAAATATAAATCGTAGAGAATAAACTTTTTCTGCGATTTGTCGGTGAAAGGGTTAATGATTTCAATGGATGAATCCAGTTTTAACTATGCCATGCCCATCTCTAGCTAAGCTCCACCCACACTTTTCTCATGTTGGGATCGATCGAACCCTGAACTCCCTGAATCTCAATTTTCAGAAAACTAACCAGGTAAGCTGTTGAATATTTTGAAACTAATTTAAGTGGGTGCTGTTGCTGCCTACACCGCCCAGCCAAATTAGTTTCAAAATATTCAACAGCATGGTGACTAAGTATTAAAGACATACAATTCATACACATGGCAGACTATTAAGAATTTCTAATGGTCTGATTGTGACATCAGCCTACCTGTGATGTATTTCATTATGGCGTCATATACTTGACTGACAGATTGAACTCCTATTACATTTTATATAATGATGTCTAAGTTATACCTATCTGTACTTATTGCCCGCTCTAACATAGCCTACATACCTGCACTCACCTACACAGCCACAGATTATTCCTATACTCTTACTTTCTGTGTGTTTATGCAGATTAACCTGCAGGCCTCTGGCTATGGCAGTAACATACAGGAGCATGGTCTGAGCACAGGAGACACGCCTGTCAGTGAGCTGTCAATCATGAAAGAACAAATGAAGCATCTTAATGTCGTGAGATACTATAAGACATTTCTTGAAAGTAAGTATAGCCTGTCTTGATTGACCGTCTGCATGCATGTTATCGAGCCAGTCATTCCAGTGGTATATTTTAAAAATAGTCTTCTCTTGGTCTGCAGGTAGACATTCTTTAAGACCACTACAAAGGCGCCTTTGTAAGACCACTACAACGGCTGATTTTGGGTTGGTTTAGGCATTAAAGGGGTAATGGTCAAACCAGCAAAAAATAGCCTCTGCATTGGAGGTGAGAAATGTCCATTTGCACACCAAGAGAAAGCTATTTTTGAAAGTGTTCCACTTGAATCACTGACTATATAACCGAGCCAGTCATTCCAGTTGAAAATCTTCAAAAATAGTCTACTCTGAGTCTCCAAATAGATATTGGCTAAGCAGATATTTTCATTTTATTGAGTCCAATTTTGACCATTAAGGTGGTTAAACAGGTGGTCAAAAGACTACTTGTTAGCTCACCTGGCCTGAAAGGCCAAGTGAGCTTATGTTGTGGCGACCATCCGTCATCCGTCCGTCAACTTTTCCTTTAAAATGACTTCTCAAGAACCGCTGGGACGATTTCAATTATATATGGCAGGAAGCGTCCTTAGGGCATGGGGATCGAAGTTTGTTCAAACGAAGCCGATCGGCCAATTTGGCTGACGACCATTTTGGATTTTGGCCAATTTTTAGAAACGTCTTTAAAAATCTTCTCCGAAACCGCTTGAGGGATTGAAGGAAACCTCATGAAATATGATCCAGGGCAAGAGCTCAACCAATTTTGTTTAGGGGAACTTGATTGGTCAAATGGTTCGGTGGCCATCTTGGTTGACATAGTTTTAGCAAAAATTACCTCCAGATCCCATTGGACATCTTGTTTTAATGGGCCACCATTTTTTAACCACAAAAGCTATCTTCTACCTTGATGTTCAGTGTTTACATCATATTATAGGTTCTCATGTGAAGATAGAGCAATCTCATTCATTCATTGCCTTCACGCTTGGCTAGGTCCTTTGTGATAGAATGAGATGTTTCCAGATCTGGGTGGGCTTATTGAGTTGAAATGTTCTCGACTGCTTAACACTTTAACACTCATATCAGCCAAAAATATCTTCTGCATTGGTCTTGAGAAATGTCCATTTGCAGGCCAAAAGAAGACTATTTTAGAAAATTTACCACTGGAATTCCTGTCTCGATAAACGAGCCAGTCATTCCAGTGATACATTTTTCTAGATAGTCTTCTCTTGGTCGGCAAATGGCCATTTTCTATGATTAAAAAATTTTAATTTTCTTGAATAAATTTGATGTTAATGTCTGTGGTATTGTCATTGGCACACTGCTCTGATCCAAGACTACTTTTGCCAGCTAAGTCCCCCCCCCCTCCTGCCATAGATACTATTACCTATTATAAATTCTACATCACCCTGTCAAAGTAGACTGTGCCTATATATGACATTCTGGTTTTGTATATGTGTATACATATATATATATATGTGTTTTCTGAATGCTTGAAAATGGAATCATGGGGATTTTCAGAAAATGGAGAACTGTAAATTAAATTTTTGCCATAGATATTGACCCTTAAAATCCAATGTTGCAATTCCAAAACAATGATAAGTGAAAGCTATTGAATGTAGGCAGCAACAGCTCACAGTCAAATTATTGCGAATTTGTCATTTTGTTTTTTTAAAAAGAGTTTAAAGCTATGCAAGAAGACTGATAAATATTTTGAAACTAATTTCACTGGAATCTATTGCTGTCATCCCAGGAAAATTAGTTTCAATGTACTCAACCG
The DNA here is from genome assembly GCA_034401795.1 of Chaetoderma sp. LZ-2023a. Lineage (NCBI taxonomy): Eukaryota > Metazoa > Mollusca > Caudofoveata > Chaetodermatida > Chaetodermatidae > Chaetoderma > Chaetoderma sp. LZ-2023a. Next base: position 51,495,337 of record CM067365.1, read on the forward strand.
CGTATTCCTTACCTAAAATGGAACATTGTTTTCGATTTGTAACTGTTAAAAGCTGAATATCATTCTCTAATTTTGTTTATGTATGACATATTCTAGCACCTCAGACGTTAGTATAGAGTTCAATTCTCATATCAGCATTAACCCATCACTAGTCAAGTCCGTAAAAAACAAACACTGTATTGGTCCTGGGAAAGGTTCGTTGGCAGATCAAGAGATTATTATTAACAATTTATCACTAACATTCCTGGATTCATAACAGAGGCAGTCATTTCAGGGATAAATTCTTTTAACAGTCTCGCTGCTGCAAGACACAAGACAAAGTTCAATAAGCAAAAACTCTTGACTTACTAAATATTTTGAAAACAATTTGACTGAAAGTTGTTGGTGGCTTAGCCACCAACAACTATCAGGCAAATTGTTTTCAAAATATTTAGCAGGTCCAGAGATATAACTCTTGGACTATGTCGTCTGCAAAAACTCAGCTGGCAGACGGTTAAATAGTCCTTTATTGACTTTGCAAATTAACACTCAGTGAACATAATTTCTGTATTTTCTAGGCGAATCGTGGCCACTAAAGTTTATATGAGTTTTCTTTGTATTTGCAGATGAAAGGTTGTACATCATTATGGAGTTTATTGATGGCGCGCCTTTGCATGAATACTTCAACTCACTCAAAGAGAAGAAGGAGAAGTTCACAGAGGCAAGAATATGGCATATTTTTATGCAGGTTAGTGCATGCCACAGATTTCATCTTTTATTTTAAAATAAACTTTCCCACAAAACACAAGGTCTGACATGGTGGCAAACATTAAAAATAATATGCAATTTTCCATTTTAATACTTTGCAATGTATTCTGCTATAGCGGAATTATAATTTTGCTGCGCCTTACACTTTTTAATTAATTTAAATTAATTTAATTCATCCAGATACCTCTGTAAATTAATCCCTCCAGACCAGACTATCTAGAATAGATGTTATCGTGTTACGGAAATCATCTTGATGGGAGTCACTCGCACAGAGATGAAGAAAAACAAATGTGACATTCATGTACAAAATTCTAAATGGCCATGTAGCAATACCACCTGAATACCATCCTTAGAACGGTCGATATCAACCACCAGGCGCAGTCACAAAAGCTACAGACAATACAGACTAGCATCCAACAATACCAGAGTTCTTTTATTCCAAGAAGACACGTTCAAGAGCTATATCCGGGAGGTGACCATCTAAGCCTCCGCAATCACTGTAAATATGTATATAAACTGCTTTTATTCCTGAGACGGAGTGGCCATCTTTATCCAGACACGCACCTGGGCATGATTTTCAGTATGAATTTTGCCCAGTAATAGTACAGATACAGATACAGACTGAAGGTCTACATTTTTTACCATATCAAACTTAACCATAAATCCTAACATTCACTCAGTTCTCATATTGGAATCTCAACTCTGGATAAGATACACTTTGCTGTTAGTGGACCATTCCATTTTATTCATCCATCATCTAATGTCATATGACGTCTTTATCAACTAGGTGATGTGTAGGATGACCGATGACATAATTAATTATGGTATGAATGACTCGATTTAGTCCGTCTTTAACACTTAATCGTCCGACACGTTGTACGAATTGTATGTCTTTACCATTTAATCAATTTTATCAACTAGGTGATGTGTAGGATGACCGATGACATAATTAATTATGGTATGAATGACTCGATTTAGTCCGTCTTTAACACTTAATCGTCCGACACGTTGTACGAATTGTATGGCTTTACCATTTAATAAACATTCTGATAGGTAGCAACAGCACCAAGTCAAATTAGTTTCAAGCTTACCTGTATAGTTTTCTCGAAATGGATAGTCAGAGAGTTCAGGGATCGATCGATCCCAACATGAACGAGGTGCGGGTGGAGATTGAGTAGAGATGGGCGGGGCATAGCTAAGTATGGAAAGGTCTATTGGGTTTAGCACTGCAGAGATTTCACTTGATTGAGAAGAATCTTTTTTGCCAATTATTTTGTCCTGTTTAATAAGTCACAAATTAGCTTTATAACAATAATCTTGTTTGTGTGTTTGTAGCTTGTGTTGGCTTTGCGTTATCTACACAAAGAGAAGAGAATTGTACATCGTGATCTGAAGCCAAATAACATCATGCTGGGAGAAGGAGATAAAGTCACAATAAGTAAGGAATAGGAAAATATCTCAATTATTTACTTTAATCATCTTACTGCTGAATTTTTCCAGACGACATATTCCAGCGGTTATATCACTGCACCAGCTAAATATTTGTAAAACAATGTGATTGAAAGTTGATGGTGGCTAAGCCACCAACAACTTTCAGTCAAATTGTTTTCAAATATTCAGCAAGTCAAGAATTTTTCCTCATTGACATTATTGTCTGGTGACTTGCAGTCGTTAAAATTTAGAAATTTGATGCCACTTTAACCCTTTAATGATCAAGCCAGTCAAAAACTACATCTTGAGAAATGTTCATTTGCAGGTAAAAAAAATACTGTTGAAAATTTACTAATGGAATTACTGTCTCGGTTATCGAGCCCATAATTCCTGTAAATTTACAAAAATAGTTTTCTCTTGACCTGAAAATGGACATTTACTGAGCAAAAGTGTATTTTTTCTTGATAAATCTTGACCTCTTAGAGGGTTAAAGATACTATCTTTAAACTTTAAATCTGGTATCATGTTTTATTATTATTATTATTATTCGTCCCCTACCGTTAAAGCATTAAAGGGTGGAACTATAGGTTTGCACTAGCTCCGTCTGTCCATGTGTCTGTCCGTCTGTCTTACCCACAGCCCCCACACTTTTTTTCGCACTCCTTCAAGATATTTACGGGAAAATCAGTACATCGCTTTAGTATTCTCAGTTGAATATCTTGAAAGACTGTGAGAAAAAATTCGGAAAACAAATATTTTTTGCATTTCATAAGTCGAAAGGCGGCAAACTCCATGCAAAATTCACAAAAATGTCTGAAACTTGAACTTGCTCTGTAACAAACATTTTTGTGAATTTTGCATGGAGTTTGCCGCCTTTCAACTTATGAAATGCAAAAAATATTTGTTTTCCGAATTTTTTCTCACAGTCTTTCAAGATATTCAACTGAGAATTGGTACGTTGCTTTGTTATGAGAAATTACAAACCACGTTCGAGTTTCAGGAGTTTGCTTCAATTTTGAACCTTTCAACTTATAAAATACGAAAACTCCATTTTCCACACTTTTTTGCACTCTTTCAATGGATTCAAATGGGAATTGGTAGGTGGCTTTATTATAGGGCATTATAGAGCAGGTTTTTGTTTCAGACATTTTCATCAATTTTCCCCCTTCCGACTTTTAAAATACAAAAAGATATTCAACTGAGAATTGATACATTGCTTTGTTATGAGCAATTACGGAGCAAGTTCAAGTTTCAGATGTTTGTGTAAATTTTTGATAGAGTTATGTCCCCTTTCGACTTATGAACTACAAAGATATCAGCTTTCAAGACTTTTTCGTTCTCCTTCACTATATATAACTCAAACTTGGTTTACTGCTTTGTATAAGAAGTTACAGATCAGGTTCAAGTTTCAGCTGCTTCAGTCAATTGTTAATGGAGTTTTTTACTGTCACTCTCTAAAGATTTATATCAGCAGGTAGGGGACATGTATTGCAAAGCAATACTGACAGAATGCTTGTTATTATTATTATTATTATTATTATTATTGTTATTATTGCATGTCATTATATCTATTCTCAGCTGACTTTGGTTTGGCAAAGCATAAGCGGACAGATTGCAGTAAGATGAACTCTGCTGTTGGCACGATTGCGTATTGGTGGTAAGAGTTATCTCCCATTCATTTTCACATCAAGAGTATACTTACCACCCTGATACTTTATGATATTTCCTAAATATCGACCTAGCTTCGATAATACTCAGAATTAAAAAGAAATCGCCCCCACTTGTCAGGTTACACAACTGACAGACCAGCTGATGTGCAGCCCAAACGTGCACATGCGCGGGGCTGACTCATTCTCTTCTTAAAATATTGACCTGCCATTGCAACACGCTTTCTAGCCTTGCTCTTGCTTTCTTTCTTTTTGAAGCCTTGAGTTGTTTTGCAACTTGTTTGACTGTTTATTAGTATGTCTGACGCTGCCATGTCGCCGGAGGATGCTCTCGGTCCAAGCCATCAGGTGTACTTTAGTAAATTTATTGATAAAAAATGTGCGTGTTGACTCAGATGGTATTTCCGGGATTCACGCTATCTCATGGATATGTCTTTATTAGGCTAGCTCTTTTATGGGGGAGGCCTATATATTAGCTAGCGCATGTGCTTTATTTTCCAGACACATGAGCTGATATTTGAATGGTATCCTTTTATTTAAACAATATTTATACTTGGTTTCTGGGTCCTTCTATTTTATTATGAGTTTGCTGAGAGAGTTATTACCATAAGAAGTAATTTCTCCACATTCTCCCCCCACCACAGGGTTTTTGGACTCAGGATCAGGTATTCCTGTGTTGTATATGAGACTTCACTCGTCCTCAGAAGTCATCTTATGAGGTTATTTAGGAGAGAGAAAAAATTTCAGTCATTTTATTTCTAAATATTTTTAGAAGTTTTTTGACTGAGTGTTGAGTTATTTATCTCTCTTGATGGTTTGCATAGGTTCATCGTGTTTATAAAGTTCAATTACTAATTTCTTCTTCTGCATTCCATGGCTGTGTTTAAACGTCTAGTCCAGTGGTGCCGACAAAGAGGCTGGTCAGCTTCAGGTCGTCACAGGATCCCCAGAGTTTGGTTTCAATGCTTTCACCATTGGGCCACACATCTTCACGCGCTGCAGCAAGACAGGGACAATGTTGCAGGATATGTTCTGGTATTTGATCTGCTGTTCCACATGAGCAAAGAGCGGAGTCAACTCTTCCGATTCTCTTCAAATGTGCTTAGAGGCAACAGTGTCCAGTCCTGAGCCTAAAGATCTGCGTCTGTTGTTCTCTGTCGAGCATGTTGATGGAATCTTTCAATGGATCATAGCCTTGGTTTCTTTGTCTCCATTTGGACTTGAAGGAAGTTAATCCTATCTACATCATTTTGGATTCGATAGGAGGCTGTTGTTGCATGCTCTGAGCTGGTCCATATTGCCAGGTCATCTGCATGTAACGTATTCTTGACATGATTAGGCATGATGTTAGAGATGTCATTAATATATACTAAGAATAGTGTAGAAGAAATGACCCCTCCTTGCGGTACTCCTTCTCTCAGTTTTACCTGTTTGCTGATGGTTCCGTCTAGCTTTTCTACTTCGAATAATACTTACCAGATGTACTATTATGATAATGTCTGTTATCTAGTCTAGCTCAAAATAAACAATTAAAAACTCCGCACTCTCCTGGTCCTGCCCATGCTGTGTCCGGGAACTACCATAGCCGCAGGTACCGAGTCAATTCCCAATCACAGACAGATTCGTCTATTTTGCGCTTTTACAAGTCGCATGTTTTTGTCGTGCTCAAATTATTCTAATTTAAGCGGATTTAGCATTGTTTCTTGAAAACCATCGTTGGCTTCATGGAGGAGTTAGGGAAATCATCACAGGGGCAGGTTGTATCAATCTAGAATTTATACATTCGTGCCATAATGACTGTTTGAAATTTCCTTAAATTGGCACATTGTTTTAAAATGATAGCCATTGTTGGAGTCGCTTCTACCTGTTAACTTTTAGTTTTAATTCGGGTACTCAGTTAATTTCTCGGACTTCTTTACTTCACAGGAGAAACATAGCTGTTCATACTTACATAGACGTCTGGCTGCTAAATCCAGTCACTCTGCGCAGCAATCTTCAGGTAGTCCTAGCCTTATTAAAGGATCTAGGATGGATTGTGAATCTAGAGAAATCAGAATTGACTCCATCCCAGGAGTTTGTTTATCTGGGGAATATTTTTCAATCTCAGGGACGGCGTAGCTTTTCCGGCGGAGAGCAGAGTCAAGAGCCTGATTGCAGTTTTGGAGTCGGTTTCTCTAGGAGCCTATCTGATGGCGCGCCAATTTCTCAAGATACTGGGGTTACTAGTATCTCTGGAGAAGGTGGTTCCATATGCGGCACTCAGGCGCAGGCCAATTCAGATGTATCTAATGTCATTCTGGTCTCAGAAAACGGATCCGTTGTCTCTGAGGATACCAGTAAAAGAACCATTGATATTCCACCTTCCTGCGAGGTGTTCCTCTACAACCTCCTCAACATCAGATGTCCATCTTCACAGATGCATCGTTGACGGGTTGGGGAGCAGTATTGGATGATCAGTCAGGGGAATGGGATCGGACCAATGCGCAGAAACATATCAATGTGCTCGAACTATTAGCGGTGGTATTGGCACTTCGAAAGTTCGAGAGTCTAATTCAAGACAAAATTGTCCTAATAAGGACAGACAACTCAACAGTGGTGTCTTATTTGAACCGCCAGGGCGGGACGAGATCACCAGAGTTGTGTATGATGATTTGGAACCTTGTGCTGTGGTGCCAAGAGAGGAATGTTATTCTTCGGGCAGCACATATTCCAGGAAGATTGAACATCCTAGCGGATGCTCTCAGTCGAAGGACGGTTTGTCGTCCGACGGAATGGCAGCTCAACCAGTCGGTAGCGGAGGTTCTATTCAAACAATGGGGCAAGCCAAATGTCGACCTGTTTGCGATGAATCAAAACGCAAAGATGGTCGCTTACGTGTCACCGATCCCAGACCCGCTATCTCTAGCGGTAGATGCACTGGCGATAAGTTGGAAAGGAATGTACGCGTATGCGTATCCTCCAACAATTCTCATCCCAAAAGTTCTGGCAAAGATAAGAGGGGATGTGCCAAGTACTACTGATCGTCCCTTATTGGCCAGGCCGATCATGGTTTACGGATCTACTGGACCTTCTGGTCTGCAATTCAATCCCTCTTCCAGACAGAAGAGATCTAATCTCTCAGAACAAGGGTCTGTACTTTCACGACAGACCAGAAATGTTCAAATTGACTGCATGGATGTTATCAAGCAGCGTGCAATTGAGGGTGGCTTTTCTGAGCAAGCAGCGAAGTTTGTTGCTTCAGCCAGAAGAGGTTCAACCACGAAAACATATAATTATAGAATCAACAAATTTGCAGAGTGGTGTGAGGGAAGAGATATTAATCCCTTTTCTGCATCTGTTCAACACGTAGCAGATTTTATCTGTCATTTATACGAAGTTGACAAACTTGTACCTTCAACCCTAGCAGCATATAAGTCTGCATTAGCTTCAGTCATTCCCAGTCTGGCCATTGAAGGAGTGGAGAATGACACCTTGAATGAAGTTATTAAAGGAATGAGCAATCTGCGACCTAGACAGCCAATTCCTATCCCAGCATGGAATCTATCTCTTGTTCTACAGGTTTTAGGGCATGCTCCCTTTGAACCGATTAGATCTATTGACATTAAACTGTTAGCAATTAAATCAGTTTTCTTGGTTGCAGCAGCGTCGGCGAGAAGGAGAAGCGAAATACATGCGCTTTCTGCTGAACAAGACCGTTTTGTCGTCACGGGTGAAGGTTTAAGACTACTTCCACGTCTTTGTTTCCTGGCAAAGAATCAGTCACTTAAATATCCAGGACAGCCGATCAATTTGCCAAGTTTAACTAGACATGACTCAAACTCTTCTGCTTGGTGTCCTGTCAGATGTCTGAAAAATGTATAAGAAACGTACTGATGAGTGGAGAGATGACCCGAAATCTCTGTGGTTATGTCTCAAAGCTCCTCATTTACGCGCCTCGAAAGATACTATTTCTCGTTGGATAGTTAACGCTATTCAGATGTCGAACAAAATCGCTACAGGAAAGCAGATTGATCGTGCGAATGCCCATCAGGTCCGAGCACTAGCAGCATCATCGACCCTTTATACGGGTGTCTCATTAGAGGAGGTGATGTCTGTAGCACAATGGCATGCCGAGTCGTCATTCACTGATTTCTACCTTCGTGACATCTCCAGCGCACTTAATCCAGTAGCCGTCGCCAATTTATCGAATCTAAACTAAGCCACATCCGACCACTACTTCGCACACATCACAAAGTCTTCCACTTACACTGAACAATGGCTATGCACATGACTGAGTACGACCGTGGATTGGGCCGAGCGCCTGTGATGAACAAGAAAAGATCAAGCACTCAAAATGGTGAGTGTTTACATTAATTAAGTGACTATAATTATGTTTACTTACAGTCGAAATACCAGACTGCTTAGGTGAATAGTCTGGTACAAGAGTATACTTATCCTCTCAAACAGACATTAGACTCATTCCAATTTGAAAATCTAATCGATATACTGATGTTTTTTCAAAATTAGAAGTTGTAGTAGCTTCTTTGCACTCTACTGGACTGCCCTAGCTGAGACTTGGGGCTGACACGGGTCTGGTGGGTGTTGCATCCCCATTGACAGCCCTCTGAATTTTGTGCGGACAAAAGAGGGGGGGAGGGGGGGGGGGGGGGTTAGCGCGGTCTAGACCATGGAAGTTTAGCACTCTATGAGTCAGATGGCAGAACCCGAGCGTATGCCAGGGTTTCTAGTCTCTTCACAACCTTCTCTGTTGGATGGTAGATGAGTGTTGGTTCGAGCCTCACCTCCTCACACCGGCATTTCCTGGCTGTCGAAATCCGGAGTTTATCATAATAGTACATCTGGTAAGTATTATTCGAAGTAGAATCAAAAAAGCATCCGCTTTTGTTTCTACGAGAATTCTTAATACTTACCCGATGTACTATGGCCCTGTCTCAGCCGCCCCGCTGAGGTGAGGCTGAGCTGCTTTCGCTGTTTGTCAAGGCAAATATAAGACGAATCTGACTGTGATTGGGAATTGACTCGGTACCTGCGGCTATGGTAGTTCCCGGACACAGTATGGGCAGGACCAGGAGAGTGCGGAGTTTTTAATTGTTTATTTTGAGCTAGACTAGATAATAGACATTATCATAATAGTACATCTGGTAAGTATTAAGAATTCTCGTAGAAACAAAAGCGGATGCTTTTTTGAGACACATGGACTTCTGTTGAAGAGGAAGTCTCGTATCCAGATGTACATCTTTCCAGAGATTCCAGCATCGATAAGTTTGAGCAGGAGGCCCTCTTTCCAGACCTTGTCAAAAGCCTGGGAAAAATCAAAGAAGACGGCCAGAGCTTTCCTCTTCTCCTGAAAAGCATTCTCGATGTCTTCGGTCAGATATGATAGCTGGTCTTCTGTACTTCGGTGGCACCGGTAACCAGATTGTGTAGTTGTGAGCAGAGAGCTGCTTTCCAAGTACCAGAGTAGTCTTCTGTTGATCACTCTTTCCATGAGCTTTCCTGGGCAGCTTAACAGGCTGATCGGTCTGTAGCTTTTGGCTTCCAGTTTGTCTTTATTCTTCTTTGGAATAGGCGTGATCTGAGCTTCCTTCCAAATGGATGGGACAATCCCAGCAGTCCAGCTTTGATTGAAAACTCGGAGAAGAGTAGATTGAGCGATGAGTCCCATATGTCTTAGCATGTCATTTGTTACACCATCAGCTCCAGGAGCTTTCTTTGGTTTGGGTTTTTTGATGGAAGCCTTTAGTTCTTCTATAGTTAACTCATTGCTCATGATGTCCATTGGTAGTTGATTTTGCAGCTTTTCCTTTGTCTCTTTGCAAACTTGCTTTATTCTAGTTCTTGGCATGTCAACAATACTTTCTTTAAGGTAATGGTCCGCAAAAGCATTGGCAGCATGTTTGCCTGTGGTTAGTTCACCTTTTACCTTTAGTACTGTTTTGCTTGTGCTGCAATTGTCTTCATTAAGTGTTTTAGTGAGGTTCCACAGTTTTGTGGTGTCTTTCCCTAGGTTCAAAGATGAAGTCTTCTCTTTCCAGCTGGTTCTCATTTCCTTAAGTTTCTCTCTGGTGAATTCAGCCTTTAATTTGTTGTGAGTGATGATGTTATCATTGGTTGGTTGATTCTCCATGTCATCCTGTGCTTTAGAGAGATGATCATGGAGACTTTGGAGTTTGTCTGTCCAGTAAGGCTTGTAGTGTTTTCTTCTTCCTCTTGGTATGGATCTCTTTGCAGCATTTAGAATAGCATCATTAAACATTTTGGTATTAACATTCACATTGCTGGTAAGGGGAATGGGGTTACAATTCGCATTAGTTAGTTCTTTAAAGCGATCCCACTTAGCCTTTTTGTAGTTCCAGCTCGGTGCAGTTGTAAAGGTTGCAGAACAGGGCGATGTACTGGTTTGTAATACTATAGGCCTGTGGTCACTTCCTCTTAGCTGACCACATACTGTTCTTGTAGTGATTTTCTCTACGTCTTCTGATGCTATTGCCAAATCAGGCGTACTTGTAGTTTTCCACGCTCTTGAGTAGCAAGATTGCGGATCACCAGGTGAGTTGATGAGAATGAGCCTGTGATCAATTATCCAGTGTTCAACTTCATCTCCTTTCCCATCGAGTTTATCATAACCCCAACTAGGTGAGTGGCTGTTGAAGTCGCCAACTATCATCCAATTATTGTCACTGGGAGTGACATTCTTCAACTGGATTGGTTTGTCTGGTGGAGAGTAGAGGTTGACAAGAGTCATGTGTTTGTCAGGGAGTATCAGCTTAACTCATAGGTACTCTGTGTCAAGAACACCTGAATTCTGTAGCTCCACTGATGGTATGCTGTTCTTTACCAGTGTAATGATGCCTCCTTTTGGTCGATTTGCTCGGTCATGTCTGTATGTTTGATAACCATGTATGAAAAATCGAAGGGCATCCTCTAAGTGTGTTTCTTGAATGCAGCAAACATCTATTTTGTTGGTACTCAGAAATTGCTGAAGTTCACTTTTTTTGTTGCGAAGTCCTTCAGCATTCCACTGCATGATTTTGATGATCTACGATGTTTGTAGGTCAGTAGCATTACTCTGCCCTTCCCTGACCTTAGCAGTCGCATCAGAGCCACCAGTCATTTGGGTTGGGCCGCTTCGAGGCTGGGGGGCCCGGCACCGTCCTTACCTGGCGACGACTCATAAAGACGACACCACAACGATCAAGAGTAGTCTGCACAGCCATATTTATCGGTAAAAGCATAGACATCCGGTTTCAATTTCCATGCCGCATGGGCCGATGCCTTCCGTCTTCGGTGGAGATGGTTTTACTTCAGAGTTTTCCTTCTCTTAGAACTGTTGTTGTCCAAAACTGTCGAGCCAGATCTACCCGGGTTTGGAGTCGGAGTTGTCCCTCTCTTAAGCTGACTGCTTGTCAAGACTTACGAGCTCAGCCTGCCCGGGTGTGAAATCAGAGTTGTCCTTCTCCTAGGTACAGATCTTAAAGAACTTATTTTATGTATGAAGCAAAAATGTAGTGTGTCAAATAGACAAAAGCAAATACAAATACTGACAATGGCACCTCCAAGCTGGTCACTTGAGAAGACTGCTACAGAATTTAATGTGACAAAGTATGTGGTTAGGAAAGCCAGAGAGTTAAAAAAACAACATGGCATTCTTGCGGAACCCTCAACCAAGAAGGGAAATGAATTAACAGAAGATGTCAAGAAACAAGTGACCGTGTTTTATGAAAGTGATGAATACTCTCGTTTGTGCCCTGGAAAAAGGGACTACCTTTCAATAAAATTGATGGAAATCGTATACACAAACAAAAGCGCCTGCTCTTAGCAAATTTGAATGAACTGTACGTATCATTTAAACAAAAGTATGAATCCTGCAAAATAGGGTTTTCCAAATTCTGTGAACTGCGCCCACCATGGTGTATAACAGTTGGGGCCAGAGGCACCCATTCTGTGTGCATCTGTGAGATCCACCAAAACGTGAAACTTTTGTTAGCTGCAGTTGGTGAACTAAAACTGGAATACACTTCATTAATGTCGCTTGTTGTTTGTGACATTCATTCCAGAGACTGTATGATACACCGCTGTAGCCAGTGCCCAGGAAAAGATGCCTTGCATACACATATAACAGAGCTTATCCACAATCAAATGGAAATGGATGAAGATGATGTCATTAATTTTAAACAGTGGGGGCATACTGATCGGACTTCCATTGTTACTAGACAGGAATGTGTGCCAGACTTCATCAATCTGCTGTGTGACCAACTTGATAATCTGACAACCCACGATTACATTGCGAAAGCACAAGCTGCATACCTTTCTAGCTACAAAGAGACATTACATGAACATGATAATACAATGTTAGTATTGTTAGACTTTGCAGAGAATTACTCCTTTATAATTCAGGATTCCATTCAAGGATTTTATTGGGATAACAAGCAAGCAACGTTGCATCCGTTTGCTGTTTATTACTCCAAAGACGGCATGCTGTGTAAGCCTTTATCTCTGTGTGTAATCAGTGATTGTATGCAACATGACACAGTAAGTGTGTATGCGTTCATTAATGTTGTGGTAAAATACCTTAAAGAAATGATGCCTCATGTTAAGCATGTAAAGTACTTTAGTGATGGATGCGGAGGACAATATAAAAACTAAGAATTTCCGCAACCTGTGTCTACATTCACAAGATTTTGGTTTATCAGCTGAGTGGCATTTCCTTGCAACAAGCCACGGTAAAAGTGTTTGTGATGGAATTGGAGGAACAGTTAAGAGACTTGCTGCAAGAAGCAGCCTGCAACACACCACAGACAATCATATTCTTACACCGGTAGAATTATATGAGTGGTCACAATCTAATGTTCATGGTATCACTTTCTTTTATGTATCACTCACTGATGTGGAACAGCATCGCCCTAGTCTACTAAAGCGTTTCGCAAATGCAGGTACGATTCCTGGAACAAGGAGCCATCACCGCTTCATTCCCACCAGTACTAGTGAGTTACGCATTAGTAGAATATCTGCTGATGAAAACGGTGCCAGTACGAAAGTGAGCGTCTCAGGCACAGAAACGTCTCTAAACTTTCAACCAGGACAGTATGTAGCCACGGTTTATGATCAGAACTGGTATCTTGGAAACATTGTAGAGATATCGGAGGAGCATCAAGATCTTCTGATTAACTTCATGCAGCCAAAAGGTCCAGCAAGATCATTTTCTTGGCCACGAAGACGAGATGAATGTGCTGTTCCAATTGATCATATTCTCTGTGCAGTGACAAACCTTACCACAATAACTGGTCGTCAGTATAAGTTGGATCAGGACACAATGACACAAATTACAGTGTTTCAGAACATTTTCTGCTACCAAGTTTCTGTCGTAAATAACTTCTGTTACATGTAAGCAACTGTACTATGCTAGTATGCTGACTACCTCCTTGTACATAGTTAGCAACTGAAAGAGAAAGCCTAAACATGATTGTTTCACTTCAAGAGTATACTTACCTCCCTAATACTTTTGATATTGCTAAATATTCGCTTTCACTCAATAAACACTCAGATTAAAACAGTTAGGCGCCCCTAGTGGGCAGGGAGTCAGAGCGTAGTCTGGCGGATGCCAGCCCCACCACCGCGCATGCGCAGACTAGCACTTCCTCTTTGCTAGATTATTGGCAAAGAGAACACACATGTTTTTCAGTCAATAGCTTTTCTTGCTCTTTAACGTTTTTATTGGTGTTATTTTGGAAGTGATAAGACCTGATTTGGATGGCGGGAGGATACACTTCGCCACCGGAGGACGTTGGACCTTTAAATCAGGTGACTTCTAGTAAAATTAGCGAGTTTTCTTCCCGGTGTATTGTGTTTCCGGGACTCGCGTTTACCGTGATAAGCGCCTTAGTTAGTTGGTTTAGGTCAACTCGGTGCTACCTAGGACTAATTTCTCTTTCTGTTTCTGTCCACAGGTCTGTATGACGCTAGGTTGTGACGTCACAGTTCCAGAGAATTAGTATTCTCTCCACCATGGTTCCATTTCCTACTAACACTGTTAGGTTATCTAACCAATTGAAAATTATGCCCAGTGAGTTGGAGGCCTGATATAAAGGTCTTCTCACTTTGCCCTCTTGTTCCAATTCCTTCCCCTTGAGGTGGAGAGAGTTAAGAGGCGTGCAGATGGTGGAGTTTCCGGTTCGTCACGTTGGATGGTTTGTCTATACAAAGTGTCAGGTATCTAGTTATTGATAATTTGGTGATGTTAATTATTGTAAACAATCAAAGGGAGATAATTAACATTTTTGCCAGTAAAGAGTTATCTATATGTATCTGATGGTTGTGTAGTCAACTTATCCATTCAGCATACAATTCGTCTTTGCACTTGGATGTTTTGTTGGGATCGAATTTTTCCTGTCACGGGATTTATGACGTCATAATCAGCTGGCTATGTATTTATTAGCAATTCAAGCGCTAGGCTGGTTTTTGATGTATATTGATCTTTATGATCGTTTTCCTTCTCCTTGAGTTGGATTGAGTTTCTAAGCTTAACTAGTTGCTCATACTCCTTGTCCTTTGCCCTGTTTCAGGGACCGGGTTGCGCGTCCTGTGGACGTTTTATGCATGTCAAGTTCTGGCCGCATCTGTGTTTTAGATGTAGCCCTTGTGGTCCATTGATTAATTGTGACATATGTAAGCACTGGGGGGGCGAATTAATGTCCGAATTCTTGTGCTGCTTACAGGCGACGGACAAGGTGGTAGTGGAGGAGAAGAAGATGAAGCGGAAACGAGAGGTTGTAAGTGAGAAGGGTAAGGGGAAGGTCTCGTCCGCGGTGGATATGGAGACCTTTCGGACCGAGATGTTGGGAGAGATGAGGAGGACAATAAAAGATTTGGTTCCAGGGTTGCTTCGTGGCATGCTTCCTGGACCAGATCCTTTATTGTCCTCTTCATCGGCTTCGGAGCAGGTAATCCCCGCCTCTGGATCGATTTTCCTTAGTCCGCTTCCGTTGTCCGACGATTCAGAGGTGGCCCCATTAGAGGGGGCGTTCCACGGCCCTGGCAGCAGGCTTATTGCCGCGCCGATAGGGGACCGTGGACGGTTGTCGCTGGAACCCGCTGGCTGCTTATCAGTCCAGGGGTATCCGCACGCCGCGGTGGCCAGTACCTCCTATGGCACCGTTCCTGGTCAGCCCGGGTTAGCTCTCTTTGCTGACCCGGGGTCTAATCTTTCTGACCAGGGTGATGAGGATTACCTGCTGGGGTCGCCGTCTGACGACGCGGACATGGATGAAGACGTTTGTGCACCCCTCGCGGGGAATACAGGCGCTTTTTTCCACGGTATTACTCACCCTGGAGTAAGGTCCGCGGTTCAGGTGGTGGCCCAGGGCGCTGCTGATGGCCAGCGGTACCGCATACCTCGGCTTGCCGGGAGTGTAGCTGGTGCTGGCCGGGCCCGTGGTAGGGCTATATATACCCCGCGCTCTACCGCGGTGCCTGCTCCTGGTCAAACCAGTGATATTCTCATGCCGGTGCTGTCAGGCCCGCATGTTTTCCCTGGCTTGCCAGGTGTATCAGCGTACCCGCCGTCTAGTTCTGCTTGCGCTCAGGAGGAAGACGAAGGACCCCGTCTTGTAGAGCGCTCGCAGTTAGCCACGGAGGAGGATTGGTATGACGCTTGCCAGTGGTTGGTGAGCGTTAGGCCTGATCTGCCCGTGGAGCAGTCGGCTAGCCACCGTGTTCACACGCCGTGGTTAGCTGGGAAACCAACTGCTAACGCTATGCCTTCTCTGCCGCTGGCGGAGCATGTCGTTGACATGTTCAAGGCGGCGGAGGCGTCCATTAACACGAGTGGACGTCTCGCGAAGGCCCCTCGCGAGGTGGCCAAGCGTTGTCGCATCGTGCCCCTGGACTACCAGCGGTACGGTGTGGTACCCAAGCCCAGCGTGGATGACCGCGCGGCTTTGGGTGAGGATACGCGGCCAGGATCCCGTTCTGACGCGGGGGTCTTGTGCGCGAACGCGTTGCGTTCGGCGAATACCGCGTTGCGTGATGCGGAGGAGAGTGGGAGGGCTTCGATTGCCGCTCTGTCCCACGTCTCCCAGCTGTTACAGGGGGTAGTAACGGCATCCGCATCGCGCCAGCCAGGCCCGCTCGCGGTCCAGCGAACCATCCAGGATGGTATTAACCTGGCGCTGGACTGTATGACGCGGGCGGTGACCAGGAGTGTCAGGGCAAGACGCACATTTGCCCTGGACAATCTGTGCCCGTCTCAGGACCTGTATAATAGGCTACTCCGTACGCCTATGACGGGTCCTGGTCTTTTTGGAGGTGAGGGATGTCGCCACCTCCAGGAGACGGTCACCCTGGTGAATAACCAGAGGGCGCTGCGCGAACAGTTTGAGGTACTGCGTCGTGCTAACGTTCGCGCCGCGGCCCCTGCGTATCGTCCCCTGCAGGCTCGAGGTGGTGCTGGCCAAGTCAGAGGCCAGCCGCCGTCGCAGCGCCGGCCTCGGCCGCGTGCGATTCGGCCAGCAGTGAGGGGGGCGCAGGCTCCTCAGCCGCCGTCAGCCAGGCAGCCGCCCGTGCACCGAGGTGCGCGCGGGGCGGGGCGGGTCGCGCGAGGATCTGGGCGTGGTTATCGTTCCTGACAGGGCGCTTACCGCGGTAAGGACCACGCCGGTGTGTATGGCGACGGAGACAGTGCCGCTCTTGCATGCCTTGTGTCCACCGCGGTCCCTAGGTGGACCGGTGGGAGGCCGGCTAGCCGACCACATGCAAGAGTGGGAACGGTTAACTCAGGACCGTTTAGTCTTGCGATGGCTTTCCGTGGGGTATCATCCAGAGTGGATGACAGGCCCGCCGTCGCGACTGTCTCTGGTGCCAATCTGGACTCCCGTTCCGAGAGATCCAGATCAAAGGTTGTGTATCGAGGAGGAGATAAATTCCCTCGTACAAAAAGGAGCTATTCAGCCGGCACAAAGGTGTCCGGGCTTCTATTCAACCCTGTTCTTGGTAACAAAACGCACCGGTGGGTGGAGACCGATTCTCAACCTCAAGCCATTGAACAAGTTCATCGAGACGCCCAGTTTCAAGATGGAAACGGTGCGCTCGGTGTTGGCGGGGTTGGAGAGGGGGATGTGGACGGCGTCGATAGATTTGAAGGACGCTTATTTCCACATCCCCATCCACAGGAGTTTCTGTCGCTTCCTGAGATTTGCATTCCAGGGCAGACAGTGGGAATTCAGGGTGTTGCCCTTCGGAATTTCCACGGCTCCTCGGGTTTTCACCCGTGTGGTTCTTGCGATCACAGCATACCTCCGCAGGAGAAGCATAGCAGTCCACACGTACATAGACGACTGGCTGTTGAAAGCGCACACCCGGGAAAGTTTGTCCGCCAATCTGGAGATTGTTTTGAAAATTCTCACAGACTTGGGCTGGATGATCAATTTCCCAAAATCAGAGCTGACTCCATCCCAGAAGTTTGTTTACCTGGGGATGTTCTTCGATCTGGAGACAGGATATGTTTATCCTACTCAGGAGAGGGTTCAAATACTCATCTCGTTGATTCAGTCAGTGTGCGACAGTCGTCATGTCCTGGCACGGGTTTACTTGAGAATGCTGGGGTTGATGGTTTCGTTGGAACCAGTCATTCCTCAGGCCGCCTTACGCAGGCGGCCGATCCAGTTGTTTCTCATGACACAATGGACCCAGAGTACAGGTTCGCTGGACTCGAATGTGTCAGTGTTGGCGCCTCTGATTCACCACCTGCAATGGTGGTTGAATACAGAGAATCTCTTACCGGGGGTTTTGCTAACCCCTCCCCACCCTCAGGTGACTGTGTATACAGATGCATCGATGGAGGGCTGGGGAGCTTGCCTGGAAGAATCCACGATATCAGGGCTTTGGAATCTGGAACAGTCACAGGAACATATAAATCTACTGGAGCTAAGAGCAGTAGTCCTGGGCCTGGAACATTTCTTACAGGAAGTTCAGGGCAAGATTGTTCTTATTCGTTCAGACAACTCAACAGTTGTGACTTACATAAACCGCCAGGGCGGAACGAAGTCGCCCAGTCTCTGTATGATGACATGGAAACTGCTATGTTGGTGTCTGGATCACCAGATTACCTTGAAAGCAGTTCATATTCCGGGAAGGTTAAACCTGCTTGCAGACTCATTGAGCCGAAGGATGAGTGTTTTACCCACGGAATGG
This sequence comes from Chaetoderma sp. LZ-2023a, assembly GCA_034401795.1. NCBI lineage: Eukaryota > Metazoa > Mollusca > Caudofoveata > Chaetodermatida > Chaetodermatidae > Chaetoderma > Chaetoderma sp. LZ-2023a. The sequence goes on from CM067365.1 coordinate 51,513,369, forward strand.
CAACTAAATCAATGTGTGGCGGATCGTCTGTTCGACCATTGGGGGAAACCCAACATCGATTTGTTCGCAACGAAGGAGAATGCGAAGATGACGACGTACGTCTCTCCGATTCCGGATCCAAGCGCTTTCGCAACAGATGCGTTAGCTATCAGCTGGGGGAGAATGTATGCATACGCATTCCCTCCAGCAATCCTGATTCCAAAAATTCTTCAGAAAATCAGACAAGAGGAATGCCAAGTGCTTCTGATCGCCCCGGATTGGCCAAGCCGATCATGGTATACGGATCTGCTGGACCTTCTGGTCTGCAATCCGGTTCCTCTGCCTCTGATGGACGATATTATCTTCCAGGGCAAGGCCCTTCACAACAATCCGTCAATGTTCAGATTGACTGCGTGGATGTTGTCAAGGAATCTAGAATTAAGGAGGGCTTTTCTGAGCAAGCAGCCATGTTTATGGCCAAAGCCAGGAGGGGGTCAACCTCCAGAGCATATAATTATAAAATCAACAGATTTGCAGAATGGTGCTCAAAAAGATGTATTGATCCAATGGATTCATCTATTCAAGTAGTAGCTGATTTCCTCTGTCACCTCTATGATGCCTATAGCCTCAAGCCTAACTCTATTGCTGGTTATAAGTCAGCATTAATGTCTGTTATTCCTTGCTTGGCTAAGAGGGGAAGTGATGAAGTAAATACATTGAATGTATTAATTAAAGGCATGGGCAATCTAAGACCAAGGAATCCTCCTGTGATTCCGTCTTGGAGTTTATCGCTAGTGCTTCAAGTACTAGGTGATAAGCCTTTTGAACCACTAAGTTCCATTTCTATGAAACTATTAACACTGAAGACTGTGTTTTTAATTGCTGCGGCCTCGGCTAGGCGTAGGAGTGAGATTCATGCCTTATCAGCCGAGGATGACCGTTTTGTGGTTTCAGGGGAAGGCCTTAAGCTGCTACCTAGGGTTAATTTCTTGGCTAAAAATCAGTCGTTGAAATATCCAGGTCAACCTATTATTTTGCCTGCTTTAACTAGATATGATCCTAATTCTAAAGCATGGTGTCCCGTCCGGGCGCTGCGCCGGTACAAACAACGTACGGCGGCATGGCGCACCGACCAGTCAGCGTTATGGTTGTCATATATTGAACCCCATGGGAGGGCTTCTAAGGACACCATTTCCAGGTGGATTGTGGAATGCATTCAGTTTTGCCATAAATCCGCCACCGGGAAGCAGGTTGACGTGGCCAAGGCTCACAGTGTCCGCGGCGTAGTGACATCCACGGCCCTATTTAATGGGGTCCCTGTGGATGATATTATGTCGGTGGCTCAGTGGCACTGTGAGTCAAGTTTTACAGACCATTATCTCCGTGACACCTCTAATCCTCTCGCCTTGTCGGTTTTGAAAAAATAAATCGGTTTATATTTTTTGAGGTGATTTCCTCATTACTTATATATATCACAATTAATTTATGGAAACACCCACTTTTTTGGGCCTGCATCAGTCTTTACCGATGGGAAGATGATGTCAGCAGCCATTTTCAACAAGGTCAGTCTTGTTCATGTGTTGTCCGTTGTTGATTGTATTGTCACGATTACCCGTTATTAATATGGTGATGGTTTGTGTATTTGTGTGGTTCATTGTTGAGAGTTACGAAAATGGAGCTTTTTCGTCTCTGTCCTGTAGTACATGGCACTTGTACGTAGAGAGCGTATAGGACATTGAGGTCAGTCGACTCTTCCTCCCAGGAAGGAGGGGGGGGGAGCGCATATGACATTCGGTCATCTCTCATACATCGGTCGTGTTATCCGATGGTTAGTCAAATCCTGACTGTTTTTTCTTACAGTTTCAGAAGTTTAAGTGCCTTAAACGCAGAAAAGCGTATTGGGATGAGCTGGTCTTTTGACCTCGCCTCCCTCCCGCCAGATTCACTTTCGAATTCTGGCAATATCAAAAGTATTAGGGAGGTAAGTATACTCTTGAAGTGAAATAAACGAAATCTAGGATTTCTTTTTTCACGAGAGAGTTGATACTTACCTCCCTAGATACGGACCCGGCCTCTCCACCCCACAGAGGCTCGGTCTTCAGGCTCTTAATAGTTGCATGTGTGTCAGCCAATAATCTAGTCAGAGGAAGTGCTAGTCTGCGCATGCGCGGTGGTGGGGCTGGCATCCGCCAGACTACGCTCTGACTCCCTGCCCACTAGGGGCGCCTAACTGTTTTAATCTGAGTGTTTATTGAGTGAAAGCGAATATTTAGCAATATCAAAAGTATTAGGGAGGTAAGTATCAACTCTCTCGTGAAAAAAGAAATCCTAGATTTCGTTTAATATACAAGATACAATTACATATAATTTAGTGAAGTTACCTTAATGCAGCTTTAATCCTGAGCACACTAGCATTAACATTCTCTTGTTTTTGGCATTAACAGATTTGGAAAACAATTTCCTTAGATGATGATGATGTTTAAGGCAGCAGCATCTTCTGAGAAAGTTGTTTACAAAAGTGGCATCAATTTAACCTTGTTTTAAATTGGAAATTTTTGACAATTTTGACATTAGTGCTAAAGATTTATATGGAAGCAGTGTTACATACTTATTACTTTAAATTTGCTCTTGAATATTCAATCCACTTTGAAGTATTTCCGAAGTAATTACTGAGTTATGCATAATTAATCAATCGCGAATTGACAAAATAACCCTATTTTGTTAAATTAATATCACACTGAAATAATCATAGGGGCAAGTTGTTCTAGGTATCAAATTAAAGCCTAGACCATATGCTTTCTTTTGATATATAGCAATAGTGTGTGCCACCTGTCCCTCTTAATAATATTTGCAGCTGAAACTTGACATGCGTGAAGATTTTCTTGTTTTCAACAAGTCATATCCCTAAAAGTTATAAACTTAGGAGGTTACAAACACCTGTGCATGTTCATCTATATGGATACATAAAGCATGTGAAAAGGCAAGCCCTAACTGCAGACAGTTTGTGTTTTATTCTCAGATAAAAGTTGCAAAATGCACAATGTCGAAGATTATTTTGCCATTTTTGGTAAAGTATTAAATAAAGATTTATAAAGGTATTTGGCATTTCTTTGCATTTTCCAGTAAGACACGTGGCAGTGAATTAATGATAAAAATTTCAGATGGCTAGCATGTATAATAAGTGAGATATTAGGACTTGAAAGTTGCAGAAAAAATAACATGTGCGAAAATCCTGTAACATTTTCGCCACCCCTATGTTACTCAAACTGCAATATTTTGAAAAGTATGTAAAACTGGACTCTATAATTTTGTATAATCACCTAAAATATGTGTAGGTAGCTGTAAACAAAATATTAAGCAATTCTGAGATGGTCAGGTGGGGACATTTCTGGAAATTTGCTGATTTGACACGGAATGACCCTATTAGCAGATAAACCCTTTGAACCACTAAGCTCCATTACCATGAAAATGTTGACGCTTAAAACAGTTTTTCTGATTGCTGCAGCTTCAGCCAGACGAAGAAGTGAAATACATGCTTTGTCAGCAGAGCCAGACCGTTTTGTGGTGACAGGGGAAGGTCTTAGGCTTCTACCTAGAGTTAACTTTATGGCGAAGAAGCCGTCTTTAAAATATCCTCGTCAGCCTATAGTGTTACCCGCTTTGTCTAGGTTTGATCCTAATTCAAAGGCTTGGTGTCCAATCCGTGCATTAACGTGTTATAAACAACGTACACAGGAATGGCGGACCGCCCCTAGTGCTTTATGGCTATCTTATATTGAACCCCATGGGAGAGCTTCTAAAGATACCATTTTACGGTGGATTGTGGAATGCATCCAGCATTGCCACAAAGCCGCCACGGATAAACATGTTGACATGGCCAGGGCTCACAGTGTCCGTGGCGTAGTGACATCCATGGCTCTGTTTAACGGAGTGCCGGTGGATGACATTATGTCAGTAGCACAATGGCACTGTGAGTCTAGTTTTACAAATCATTACCTACGTGACACGTCAAATCCACTTGCCTTATCGATTTTACATAAACGTTAAATCTGTATATAAATTTGTAAATATTGTACATAAGGCCGTTGACTCACACTCAGTGCAATTTAGTGGGGGGAATCCCCGCTTTTCCGTACTGTACCTATCATCGCCAGTGGTGATCAAAGGGTAATCTCGTCAAAATAGGTTAGTCCTATATTTGGTGACCGTTATTTTTTGTCACGTTTTTTATATTACTTACTAAAATGGTGATGGTTTTGTGTTCTTTGTGGTTCCATCTGAGAGTATACGAAATGAAGCTTTCATCCGATGTCTTATAGTACTTTAGCACGAGTACATAGAGAGTGTATAGGACATTGAGGTCATCGCTCCCTCTTTAAAAGAGGGGGGAAGCGGATGTGAAACAGTCATTACTCTCAACATTAGTCGTGTTATCCGATGTCCAAATCATTTCCTGATTGTGTTTACATACGCAATTTCAGATGTTTGTTGTGCTCCAAAAGCAAAAGCTTGCTCTTCCAGGGATGAGCCGGTCTTCTGACCTTCGCCTCCCTCCCGCCGAATTCTCTTACAAATTCTGGCTATATCATAAAGTATCAGGGTGGTAAGTATACTCTTGATGTGAAATAAACGAAATCATGGATTTCTTTTTTCACGAGAGAGTTGATACTTACCACCCTGATACGATCCCGGCCTCTCCGTCCCACAGAGGCTCGGTCTATCGGCGTTTTATGTTGCAATTAGGTCAGCCAATATTTTGGAATAGAATGAGTCAGCCTCGCGCATGTGCGAGTTTGGGCTGCACATCCGCTGGTCTGTCAGTTGTGTAACCTGCCCAGTGGGGGCGGTTTCTTTTTAATTCTGAGTATTATTGAAGCTAGGTCGATATTTAGGAAATATAAAGTATCAGGGTGGTAAGTATCAACTCTTTCGTGAAAAAAGAAATCTGTGATTTCATTTATTTTACCTTATAAAAGAATCATGATTATCAGATGTTTCATTGTCTTGTTGCATTACATTTGTCAGTGTTAATCGTATGAGTGCGTGCCTCTGTGGGTGGGTCTGCATGTAGATTAGGAATTATCAGATAATGCAACATGGTAGTTTTACAAATCCTTAAATAAAAGTTTTTGACAAATTTTAAACATGCAGAAAAATAAGTGTGTAACATGCAATTCACAGTCTTCCTAGTATTACAAAATATAATTTTTTCATTCATATATATATAATACAACATTTAGATATATTGTCTTTGTACAGTGTTCTACTTCATATTATATTATGGATATTTTCAATTATGTTTCCTCCAGTTTTGTGACTTTGAAGATTTTGTTTGTTTTTATTGTCCCCAGTTATTGATGAAGGGAGATGAGTATTACACCCCATTTATCTTTCCCTCCATCCAAACTCGGTTGGGATTACACTGCGTTGAAAATCGTCTACATTTCTTATTTAACCTAAAAGGCCTTATGCCACATAGTTCTATAATCCAAATTTATTACATTTCTAGGTTGTTAGAGTACTTCACTTGGGATGGCAGTTCTGCAAGATTTGTCCATTTAAATTGTCTGAGACTGAAAACCTAACATTTGACAAGAATCTATTTTTCAAATTATAGCTCTAAAAAACCAAAAAGGGGGTTTAGCTGACTCCTGTGATTGACCAGCACTTGTCCTATATTAATAATTCTTTAAGAATGAAGTGAACTGTTTGGTCATGATTCAAGTTTGATGATGTTCTGTGTACTTGTTTTTGCTAGCCCTGAGATTGTGAAGAACGAGCCATACACAGAGAAGTCGGATATATGGTCACTGGGATGTATACTGTATCAGATGTGTACACTCAATCCCCCATTCTTCTCAGAGAACATGCTCACACTCGCTTCAAAGGTAAACAACAATACCGATTTCAAAATTGTGACATAACATACTCACTATTGATTAAAAAAAAATTTTTAAACAGTCGACCCACTATCTACTAGTTTCATGCATGAATGCATACTCTAGCCCCAATATCGCTTCACTTTTTCTCACACTATAAAGATACAGAAAGAGGATAATTTAGAAATTTTACAACTGGAATGACTGGCTCGATAAGTGCGCCAGTCTGAGTCATTCCAATGTCACGTTTTCTAAAATAGTGTCATGTTAATAAACATTCAGACAGCAAAAATTCAAATTTTCATAAACAACCCACATCATTAAAAAGGTTAATAATATAATTAGGTATTAAATATAATGGTTGTCATACTGATGACTATGTTGCTATAATCATGGTGACGCTCATGTTATATATGTCTGTACATGATACTAGGATCTAATGAATGAATAGTTGTGACAATTTTGATGAGAATTTGTTTCTCAATTTTCAGATTGTCAAACTCGATTACACACCCATTCCAGAAGCAGAATATTCCAGTCGTATCATCGAAACAGTTAAAAGGTACACCAATGAACCTTTCCATTTTTAGCGATGCCCCACCCATCACTAGATAAACTCCACCCATACTTCGCTGTGTTTGAATTGATCAATCCCTGAATGAGCCAACTATCAATTTCCTGAAAACTATACAGTTAAGCTGTTGAATATTTTGTAACTAATTTGACTGGGTGCTGATGCTGCCTATGGCAGCAACAGCACCCAGTCAAATTAGTTTCAAAATATTCAACAGGATATTTATTAAATGTTAGACATACAATTCATACAGCAACGCATAGTCCGTCTTCAGTTATGCATTCGTGACATACTTATCTACATCATTCATGATGTCATAATGATGTCATTGATTGTGATGTCATTCTATATGTCACGTATGATGTCATATGATGGATGGATAGAAAGGCCCATTATCTATAGTGGAAACTGCTTTGTTAATTAGTTGTCCCCAGAAAGTTTTGATGTCCCATGTCAATTCCATTCGTTAATGAGATGGAGTCATTTCTCATTATTTACTATATCAATTTTAATGATATAAAGATTTGTTGGTTTGTTTTAAACTTGATCTCACAATATTGCCATTTAAAAGCTATGAATTCAATTTTTTTGTCATTCAATTATTCCCCCCTATGACTTGAGTGTGCAATCATTTCTGTGCTTGCAATGTTGTGGCCTGTTTAGGCAGGTATATTATAGCAATCATTTATGTCAAATAGTCACTTTCGATCGAACAGCTACTTGTCGATGCATGTCTTCATGCTTGTGCGATATCATTTATATTAGAGGACCTCTTGGCTTCTTGAATAACTTCATGTGTACTACACTGAAACATGTCTTATATGACCTCCTTATGGAGTATGATTAAGTGATAACGGAATACAGATAGTGTCCAAATACAAGTCAGTCACTATATGATATGCTATTGAAGTTACAATATGGTTCATCTTTAGCCATTTGATTGTCAAGAATAAAAATCTTACTTAGTCAATGTCGATTTCCAAGCTAAGAGAAAATTATTTTTCAAGATTTTAACCCTGTAATGACTGGCTTGGTTATCCAGGTGTAAACATTCATAAATAGTCTTGACCTACAAAGGGCCCTTTCTCCAAGGTCACTGTGGAAGTCATTTTGTCCCGGTTGACAGTTAATTGGTTAAATCAATAACCTCATGTGAATGAGCTATGGCTATTTAACTTATAGTTGTTGATATCTTTTCTCCAGGAAAACCGTACAACTCAACATAAGGCATTGCAATGCAAAATCCTATTCACACCCCCACCTGTTTCTGCTGTCAGCTTGTCCATTAAGTAGTTTAGAATGTAGAATCATGATATTTTGACCTCAAAAGTCAGGTGGGCACTTGAATAGGCCTGACCGTTAATAATCTGTATGATAACTATTATTTAATGTTCTAAATTCTGTTCACAGTTGTATGACAGTTAATCCAGACAACAGACCGGATATACTTGAGCTGAGCCGATCTCTGGTAGAGCTTCTCCTTGTACACTTAGATAATATGAAAGCACACCAAGTGAGCACCGAGAGAAAGCTGGAGCGAGAAAGAAAGAGAACTCAAAAGTAAGACATAATAATAATTGTACCTGGTTCATTACAGAAACGGACCTAACTATTAGCCAAATGTTAGGAAATTGAAGGCAAGAGTATAAAATAATAATTACCCTGGCACCCATAGGGGAAAGAGGGTATTGCATTCAAGTATGTCTTTTTTGTGTTTTTTTAATCTGGAGCTGTATAAAACTACTAATCAAATTAGGTTAAAATTGTAGCATAAAATTGGAGGTTACCAGGAAAGCAGATTTCTAGACTTTGGTAATGGTCCGTATGAAAAAACGAGATCTGGATCAGAACCAATTTTTTACTTATGGATATCATGAAAGGTATGGTCCTGATTTGGCTCAAATTTTAACATAAGAAAGTATGTGACCATATACTAGGATTCGACAATGTTATTCATGATCTGAAAAAAAGAAATTTAATATGATTGTTTCATGAATGAACCAGAAAACTATGGCGAGGGTTTTTATACTTTATCATTTATCGTTCCTAGCCCCTAGAAATTGAGCAAAAAGTATTATCAACAGCTCTCCCACATTGCTTTGCAATTGAGAAATTGAAATTTCATGAATGAAAAGTTTTCAAGTGAAATTGAATATGATTGTTTCATGAATTTATCTGTAGATTCCTGGCATATAGCAAATTTTAAGAAGCATAAAACTTATCTTTTCATATTGATATTTACAATTGTCTGACCACTTATTGTGTGTTCTTAGGCATTTTTCTGAAGCATGTAGTACCATTCAGAAGTACCACCGGCTATGCCAAGCATCTCAAGAAAGACAAGATAAATATGTCAGTGGGAAAAAGGTGAGAGACCTATATGACCTCATTTTCTTAATGGTACTCTAATCGCATGCATGTGTCCGGGAATGTGTGCATGCATGTGATGGCTTCTATACATATATTGTTGCGGCTGATCTCATCATTTGAGTGGGCTATCCCATCAGGGTTATAAGATGCCGTTGGACAGAATTAATGGCAGTAACACAGACACCGACATGATAGGTTGCTGGTTACTGAATGGTTATATGGCTATATATGTATGTTCATGATGCACCAAAGACTTTAAAATGGCGTAGCCTTTCTTGCTGTTATCGTGGTTACATTGCATAGAGTTATCACTCGCAATGTTTAATGATTTTCATGCATCATCACTGCTGGTGCCGAAATCTTCAATGAACATAACATTTTGATATATATGCATATACATATATTCGTAACTAGATTACAATTCTACTTTTAGTATAAAATTTCCCACACCACATACAATGATTATATTTCATTTATGACCAGTGTCATGTGTATAACAGCTATAAAGTCCTATTAGAATAGTAAAGAAAATGTTCAAAATTAGTCTCCTCCTGGCCTGCAAATGTTTATTTCTTATGGCCACAGACTGAGAATCCATATTTGGCTTGCTTGACCATTAATATGTTAAATCAATAACATCATGTGAACGATCCAGGCCCATTTTACCTCTTGTCAACATCTTTGCTCAAGTATAGCATTGCACCTCTACAACAAAATGCAAAATCCTACTCGGCAGCGCCAACTGGGTCTGCAAAATCTTTTGCAAAAGTTTTCCGCATAGTTAATTTTTATTCCCCTCCCCCCCCCCCCCAGTCTGGAAGAAGGGGGGGCGGGGTTGGGAATATAGCGAGCAGCAAGTCCGTCCGTCCGTCCATCTGTCCCTGTCTTGTCAATTCAACTCCTAGAGGTCTCAATGGATTAACTTAAAATTGCATCCACATTATCAGTATCATGTGCAGATGTGCATGTGCTTTTTCGCGGCCAAATAATTTTTCATTACAGAGTTATCCCCCTTTAAATATCTTAAAGCAGATACATAAACTGCAATGCCAATCATTTCTTGTCAACGCAACTCCTACAGTTTAGCTCTGATTCTTTTGAAACTTGATAAGTGTTATCATTACCATGTGAGGGTGTGCATGTGCTATCCGTATACCTGTATGTCCATCCATCTCTGACAATCATTTCTTGTCAGCGCAACTCCTAGAGGTCTCAATGGATTAACTTAAAATTTTGTCCACATTATCAGTATCATGTGCATGTGCTTTTTCTCACGGCCAAGAATTTATTCATTGCAGAGTTATCACCCTTTAAATATCTTAAAGCTGATACATAAACTGTATTGCCAATCATTTCTTGTCAACACAACTCCTACAGTTTAGCTACAATTCTTTTGAAACTTGATAAGTATTATCATTACCACATCAAGATGTACATGTGTTATCCATATACCTGTGCATCCATCCATCTGTCCAAAATATATGTATGTCCATCTGTCAGTCCGTCCATCTCTGACAATCATTTCTTGTCAAAGCAATTCCTAGAGGTCTCAATGGATTACCTTAAAATTGTGTCCACATTATCAGTATCATGTGCCGATGTGCATGTGCTTTTTACGCGGCCAAAAAATTATTTATTACAGAGTTATCACCCTTTAAATATCTTAAAGCTGATACATAAACTGCATTGCCAATCATTTCTTGTCAACGCAACTCCTACAGTTTAGCTGCGATTCTTTTGAAAGTTGGTAAGTGCTATCATTACGACATGAAGATGTGCATGTGCTATCCGTATACTTGTACATCCATCTATCTGTCCCAAATGTATGTTCGCCTGTTGGTCCATCCTTGTCAATGCAACTCCTACAGTTTAGTTACATTTCTTTTGAAACATGGTAAATCTAGTCATTACCATCTGAAGATGTGCATGTGCTTTTTTCACGGCCAGAAAATTATTCATTACAGAATTATCACCCTTTAATACCTTTAAGCCGATACATAAATTGCAGTACCAATCATTTCTTGTCAACACAACTCCTACAATTTAGCTGTGATTCTTTTGAAACTTGGTACAGTTTCTCACTACCACTTGAAGATGTGCATGTGCTGTCTGTATAGAATGTATGTATGTCAGTCTGCCAGTCCGGGGGGGGGGGGGGGGGGGGGGGGGGGTGTCTGTGGTCGTCATCTCCCCTGAAATACTTGAAATTCATCAAAGGTGTCTTGTTCGTACCAGATCTTGAGGAATTTTTAACCTATGCTCTCTATTCCTTTGTCACTGAATATATTACTTGAAGAAGCAGTGCTATGATTCCATTTTGAAGAAATTCATCCATATTATATCTGAATTATCTCCCTTGAAAAACTTAAAAATTCACCAAAATTCTCTCTTCCGGGCATAACAGTTGAATGGAATTTAACCTGCACTTACAAATCTATCTTTCTTTAAGGTGAGATGCAGTTTCTTCATTTTTCATTGATTAGTTCTTCTAAAATATTGTACTTTACACTCTTATTGTATCTGAAGTGTTTGGATCCGGGGGGATATGCCGCCGTCTTCTGATTGTTCTTGTTTATTTACAGTACAAGTCAGCTTTCAGAATGAACATATCTAATTATTGATATAATTTTCAGACAAGTGACTCATCAGAGGAGCAAGTGTTCTATGACAGCCTAGAGTTCACAGATAATCAGACACCGAGACCTCAGACATCTGCAGTAAACAAGCATTTACCACATCTCAATAATGACAGAGGTATGTATTGGTAATGTATGATCTTCACTGTATAATGACCCTATAAAATAGAGAATATGCCATTAGTCCTTTGATTTATAACCCTGTGCATTCATCACTTAACTTTCAATGCAAACTTTGTAACTAATCTTTTTAAAACTATTTTGACGAAAAGTCTCGATGCCTCGGACAGCAATAGAAGTGAGTCATATTTGTGTCAAAATATTCGATCAAAAACTACTAACTTTATATTATTATGTCTAGGGTTAAAATGTTTACCTGATTAAGACTTTTCTTTGTGAATACGCAAAAGCCAATTCCAAATCTAGCTAAACAATTAGCATCTTAATATTTTGAAAGCAATTTCACTGAAAGTTGTGAATCACGAAGGTTAACGACCATTTAGTGGTCAAGGGTAGTCAAGAAAATCATATTTGCTTAGTGATTGTCCATTTGCATAAGAGGCTATTTTTAACTTTATTAATTAAATGACTGCCTCATTATCGAGCCAGGCATTCAAGTGATAAAGTTTTTAAAATAGCCATTCTCCTAGCCAGCAAACAGGAATTCAAGATATCATTTAAATATAAGTGATATATTGTGTCGTAAAAACCAGGAAACTGACGTAGAAACACAATGGCTTTAAAACTGATAGATTAGTGGTCAAGTCAACACAATGTGTCACATGGACTTATCAAAGTAATCACTTTCTGGCCCATAGCAAAGGTCAAGCTAACAACATTGTAATATATGGATATACTGAATATCTATGTAATTAATATTTCTACCAATTTCAGACTTGATGTCAAAGGTCATTGTTATGTCTACGTATTCATAAATTACTTCACAATTTCTTTGTGCAGGATGGAGCAGTGATGAAGAGAGTTATCCAAGCTCTGGTAATGAAAGTCGAGAAAGCAGTGCTGGAAGTTTAAAGGGAGGTAACAGTATCCCGAGACAAAGCCGAAATTCCAGTAAGCCACCTCCGACACCAAAAAGCGTATCCCGAGAATATATGCATCAGTTATCAGTCGACATTTCTCATTCAGGTCAGTTGTATAAAACTACCAATCATAAACACATAATTTAAGCCTGGTTTGTCGCATTTACTTCAGATTAGGTGAAGTTATAATTAAACAATGTTCTAGATATCCTAAAAAGATAATTGGACTCTTAACACTTTAAACCCTCGCATTTGTTCAAGAAAATTTCAATTTTCTCGAAGAAAATATCCATTTGCAGACCAAAAGAAGACTATTTTAGAAAATTTACCACTTGAGTAACTGGCTCGGTTATCGAGCAAATTATTCCAGTGGTAAATTTTCAAAAATATGCCTTGGTCTGCAAATGGATATTTCTCATGACCACTGCAGAAGCCATTTTTGGCTGATATGAGTTTTAAAAGGTTAAACCATTGCCATCTAATTAAGCAATAGCTTGCATTCCAATTCCTTACAAAAGGTACTGTTGTTTCTTAAATAGCGCAGTGGAAATCTGTTTTAGGAATTCAGAATGAAAAGTATGACTTAGAATGTCGTGATCATCCTTTGTCCGCAAAAGCAGGTGGTCATTCAAGACAGATTTACATGCCTAGATGTACTCCTGCTGAATGCAAACATGCTCTAACATAATTATTCTGTCACATTTTGAATGATCTTTTTGCTGTAACATCAGAAAACTCAATCTGTGAAGGTTCTCTAGCATCAAGAATAACGTTTTTAGAATGTTACGGTTTCAATCTAATGATAGTTGCAAAGGTGCTCTTTTATCCTCTGTTACAAGTCTTGTTAATGTTTAGCGCTATCTGATATTCATGCATATATCATTATTATCTCACAGTGAAATCCAGCAGAGATTCTGGATTTGACTCTGGTGATCCATCTCCTTCCAATCTGGTCAACTCATATTCATCTAACTCTCTACCCACTGAGAAACAGCTAAATAGAGTGTTGAGAGCCAGCATGTATCAGCGATCTCACAGCACCACAACTGTTGATGCTATTGGACAAAATGCTGCGGCAGCGGCTAAGAAAACTGCCAGAAGACCATGTAAGTGCAGTATGAAGATGATGATTATGACCATGGTGCTGATTGTGTGTGTGCGTGCATGCATGCAAGTGTGCGGGATTGTGTACGTGCGTGCATGTGTGTACCAATTTCTCATGATAAAGTTCTCCACAAATTTTCACATAATCTAAGAATTCAACTGGACATAGTTTAACCCTTAACACACTGATGTCAATATTATAACATTTACTGTGTCAATAGCAAAGAAATTGGTGTACATTTTTCAACAATTTTGGTGGACAATGTTGATGTCTATGACAGCAACATCTTCCACCAAATTTGTTAAAAAATAAATACGAGTTAATCTTTTAATTTAATTTGAAAATTACTCACTTTGATATCAGAGTGGTATAGGTTAAGCATACCACTCTATAGCTGTCATCATGTTTAATACATCCACACTCACTGATACATAGAAATAGTGTCTATAGTGCATAAATAGGCAGTTAGTCGAAAACGTTTTGCTGAGATGACTATCTCTTTATATATATATCCTGTTAGATTTCTTTTATTAGGTGAATACCTTATACCACTGATTTGAAAGGGTTAATTGTTGCATAATGTGTAGAGGAAAGGCTGGTGTACATTTTGGAAACAATATTGCTGTAACATATTTCTACTTTGAATAATACTTACCAGATGTACTATTATGATAATGTCTATTATCTAGTCTAGCTCAAAATAAACAATTAAAATTCCGCATTCTCCATGGTCCTACTGTGTCCGGGAATTACCATAGCCTCCAGGTACCGAGTCAATTCCCAACAACAGTCAGATTCGTCTATTTTGTTGACTTTAACAGTCACGTTTTTTCTAGTCTGAGAATTAGCTAATTTTTTGCGTTTTGAGTGTCGTGAGCAGTTTTGTACCGCTGGCGTAATGGAAGGAAAAGGGAAATCATCACGGGGCAGGTTGTATCAATCTAGAATTTATTCATTCGTGCCATAATGACTGTTTGAAATTTCCTTAAATTGGCGCATTGTTTTAACGTGGTAGCCATTGTTGGAGTTGCTCTGGTACCTGTTAACTTTTTAATCTTATCCGGGTTAAAATTTTCACTCATCTTTCCTGCCTAGAAGTTGATTATCATTAATCTAAGAGAAAGTTAATGCTTTTAAGTAATTTAAAGATTACAATCAAGTAAATTGTGTGTGTTGCTCATCATCATTTTATCATGTGCAGCGTTTTAATTCTTATTCTGTGTTCGCAGAAAGTGAAGGTGCAGGGCAAGGCCCCACCGGATACCTTATGCTCTCGCTGCAATCGCTTCATGAAGCGGAAGTTCGCGGGGCACCACTGTGTCGCTTGTGCCAAGTGCAAGGTTGGAAGTCCTTGCGATGTATGCATAAAGTGGTCGTCAGAGGAAGAGGATATTCTCCTGATGGAAGACTCTGGCACGCCAGAGCTTTCACAGGTGGCGGATTCTGGTTTTCCCGCAGCTCACCCCCGGGTTTTGTTCGGATCTGTCAACCGGGTGGGGATGTCAATGTTCCGTCGGGCATCTTCCACCTGGAGTTTGCTCTATCTGAAGTGCCGTCGGAGCCATCTTTTACGGCTCCCGTCGGCGTCGCGGATGCGGGTATGGCGGCTCCTCTCCGGAGTCACAAGCCAATGGATTGCAGTGATTCCGGATCTGGTGATTCGCTAGATACTGGAGCCACAAGTAGTCGAGCCACAGACCCGCTTCAAATTGGAAGTTTGGTCTGTAGCTCTCCGCATGGATCGTTGGTGACCTTCTCATCCAAGGGTGAGGAGGAGGATGAAAATGGTAGTCCTTTAATGGACTAATCAACATTCTGCACCGAGGCTGAATGGGTGCAGGTTCTTGGATGAATGTTCGACCGTCTCGGGTTGACATCTGACCAAGGGTCTCAGCGATGGAGCGGATGTCAGAGCGTGCAGCTGGCGATCTGTTGAGTGGCTCTTTGGCCATGCCAACTCTACCCTTGGACACTCAGACTTCTGACATGTTGGAAGTTGCGGTGTACCGTCTGGTTCAGCCGGAGTACATGTTCCCAAGGCCCCTAAGTGGATTAGGAGTGGGGTCCACTTTCCAGAGCAGGCCTATCATCAGTATGCCCATGTTCCTCAGCTTTCAGTCGGAGAATGTGAAGCACCGAATAGGCCATTAGCTTGGTTTCTCAGACTAATAAAGATGCCCTCAATGAGCTAACGCTTGTTGAGGATGCGGCGAGAGCAACTATGGCTGCTCTCTCCCATGGCTGTACCGTCTTGCAGGGGATGCTGACCTGCGTGACGGAAGGTGCGTAAGTGCCAAAGGCTGCTCCCGGATTTATCCAGGACACCATGTGCTTGGGTGATCACCAGATCATTGGCGGAGCAGAGAAGAAGCCCTCTCCAAGGTTGTGTCCATGGTTGCAGAGCAGGAGGTCGTCGGCAAGTCATGGAAGTCGACGAAAAGGACTTGGCCGCAGCAGTCCTATAAGCAGCACCGTCAGGAGCAGCAGAGGCTACGACAAAGATCGCCCATCTGTCCATCTGGCCGTGATGCCCATCGGGCATTCAGTTCTCAGGGACCTGGCCGTTCGTCATCATATAGGTCCTCTAATAAGAGGCTGTATGAAGACGACAGGGAGGGTGGCGGCTCAGGATGCAGCGGCTACCATAAGGATAGCCGTGGTGGCGGTTCCAGGCCGTCATATTCCAAGAAGCCATGAGGTGGCCATAGGGGACGGTCTTGATGGGCTTTCGGCGAGACCAAAACGAATTAATGTCTTGTCGCGCAACATCGACTGCGAGCTGTGTGCAGATTCCTTCCGTCTGAGGCAGACTTCAGCTGTTCTCAAACCGGTGGGAACAGGTCATGCAAGATTGTTTAGTCTGTCATTGGCTAAGAAACGGCTACGAACCAGACTGGCTCATCCGTCAATCGTTAGTTCCGTTAACGTCGACTCCCGTATGGACTCGCGTTCCAAGGGAATCCGATTGTCTAGATGTCATTTGCTCAGAAATCAAAGATCTTCATCGAAAGAATGCTATTCATTTAATCCGCAATCAGTCCTCCCTGGGCTTCTATTCGATAATTTTCCTCGTTTCGAAACGCACTGGAGCTTGGAGACCGATTCTCAACCTCAAACCACTGAACAAATTCATTGTTTCACCAAAATTTCAGATGGAAACTGTGGCTGCGGTGATGACAGGGCTGAGAAACGGCATGTGGGTAGTATCGATAGATCTGAAGGATGCATATTTTCATATTTCAATGTCAATTCCTTTTCAGAAATACATTCACTTTACATTCCAAGACAATGTCTGAGAGTTCAATGCATTACTGTTCGGTCTGACCACAGCCGTGAGGATCTTCACCAAAGTGGTTCTCTCCATGACTTCTTACCTTCGCAGGAGAAACATAGCTGTTCATACTTACATAGACGACTCGCTACTGAAGGCGGGGAATCCAGTCACTCTGCGCAACAATCTTCAGGTTGTCCTGGCCTTACTAAAGGACCTAGGATGGATTGCGAATTTAGAGAAATCAGAATTGACTCCATCCCAGAAGTTTGTGTGTTTGGGAATTCTTTTTAATCTCAGGGGCGGTGTGGCTTTTCCGGTAGAGAGCAGAGTCAAGAGCTTGATTTCAGTTCTGGGTCAATTTCTCTAGGAGCCTATCTCAGAATACTGGGTTTACTAGTATCGCTGGAGAAGGTGGTTCCTTATTCGGCACTCAGTTGCAGGCCAATTCAAATGTACTTAATGTCATTCTGGTCTCGGAGAACGGATCCATTATCTCTGAGGATTCCAGTAAAAGAAGCATTGATATTCCATCTTCATTGGTGGTTATCAGAACAGAATCTCCTGTGAGGTGTTCCTCTACAACCTCTACCGCAGATGTCCATCTTCATAGATGCATCGACGACAGGTTGGGGAGAAGTATTAAATGATCTGTCAGGGGAATGGGATTGGACCAATGCTCAGAAACATATAAATGCTTTCGAATTATTAGCAACCCTAACCCTAGCACTTCGAAAATTTGAGGACTTAATCCGAGACAAGAGTGTCCTGATAAGGACAGACAACTCCACAGTGGTGTCATCTGAACCGCCAAGGCGGGGCGAGATCACCAGCGCTGTGTATGACGATATGGAACCTTCTGCTGTGGTGCCAAGAGAGGAATACTATTGTTCGGGCAGCACACATTCCAGGAAGATTGAACATCCTAGCGGATGCTCTCAGTCAAAGGACGGTTTGTCGTGTCCTCCCAACAATTCTCATCCCAAAAGTTCTGGCAAAGATAAGAGAGGGCATATGCCAAGTACTACTGATCGCTCCTCATTGGCCAGGCCGATCATGGTTTACGGATCTGCTGGACCTTCTGGTTTGCAATCCAATTCCTCTTCCAGACAGAAGGGATTTAATTTATCAAAACAAACGTCTGTATCTCCACGACAGACCGGAGATGTTCCAATTGACTGCATGGATGTTATCAAGCAGTGAGCAAGGAATGAGCAATCTGCGATCTAGACAGCCAATTCCTATCCCAGCATGGAATCTATCTCTTGTTCTACAGGTTTTAGGGCATGCTAACTTTGAACCAATTAGATCTATAGATATTAAACTGTTAACTATTAAATCAGTTTTCCAGGTTGCAGCAGCATCGGCGCGAATGCGAAGCGAAATTCATACGCTTTCTGCCGAACAAGACCGTTTTGTCATTACAGGTGAAGGTTTAAGACTATTACCATGTCTTTGTTTCCTGGCAAAGAATCAGTCACTTAAATATCCAGGACAGCCAATCAATTTGCCATGTTTAATTAGACATGGCCCAAGCTCTTCTGCTTGGTGTCCTGTCTGAAGATGTATAAGAAACGTACTGAGGAGTGGAGAGATGACCCAGAATCTCTGTGGTTATGTCTCAAAGCTCCTCATCTTCGCGCCTCGAAAGACACCATTTCTCGTTGGATAGTCGATGCTATTCAGATGTTGCATAAAATCGCAACAGGAAAGCAGATTGATCGTGCAAATGCCCATCAAGTCCTAACACTAGCAGCAGCATCGGCCCTTTATAAGGGTGTCTCTTTAGAGGAGGTCATGTCTGTAGCACAATGGCATGGCGAGTCGTCATTTACTGATTTCTACATATGCGATATCTCCAGCGCACTTAATCCGGTAGCCGTCGCCAATTTATCGAATCTCACTTAAAGCCACGTCCGACCACTGTTTACACATATATCGTAGGGTTCTTCCACAGGCACTGACACTGGTGATGCATATGATCTGTGAACGACCGTGGATTGGGTGAAGTTCCTGTGATGATCAAGAAAGACCAAGCACTCAGAAAGGTGAGTGTTTTCTTAGTTTAAGTGACTAATATTAATTTACTTACAATTGAATTCCTAGACTGATTAGATAAGAGTCTGGTTCAAGAGTATCTTATTCATTGCAACAGACAGACTCATTCAAATTTGAAAATCTAATCGTATACTGATTTTTTTCAAAATTAGACCTTCTCTGTCGAATGGTAGATGAGAGTTGTTTCGAGCCTCACCTCCTCCCACCGGAGTTTCTTGGCTGTCGACATCCAGAGTTTATCATAATAGTACAGCTGTAAGTATTATTCAAAGTATAATAAAAAAAGCGTCCGCTTTTGTTTCTACGAAAATTGATAATACTTACCAGATGTACTATGGCCGTCCCCAGCCGCCCCGCTGATGTGAGACTGAGCTGCTTTCGCTGTTTGTCAAGACAAATATAAGACGAATCTGACTGTTGTTGGGAATTGACTCGGTACCTGGAGGCTATGGTAATTCCCGGACACAGTATGGGCAGGACCATGGAGAGTGCTGAGTTTTAATTGTTTATTTTGAGCTAGACAAGATAATAGACATTATCATAATAGTACATCTGGTAAGTATTATCAATTCTCGTAGAAACATAAGCGGATGCTTTTTTGATGGTGCTGTAAACAGCAACAGCTAACATCAACAATGTTTCCGGATAATAACTACGTATTGACAGCTGTAGTAAGTTTCGGTTATAGAAAGAACAAGACCATCAAGGATCACATAGTCCATGCCAGACTCCCTGACACAAACAACATCGTCCACCCACACCGTAACCCCTTCACAGAAGGCAAGACCACGAACTGCATCATCTGCAACAGCATGGAGAAAACAAGATTCTTCAAAAGCCATCACACTGGCTTGTCCTATAGATGCAAGTTCATAGGAAACCGTCAGACACGCAATGTCATCTACCTATTGAATTGCAATCTCTGCCACAAACAATATGTGGGAGAAACGCTGAGACCATTCAAAACCAGGATACAGGAGCATCTCCGATCCATAACAAAGCTCCACAGAAAAGAAAGCTATGATATGCCAGTCTCACGCCATTTCAACAAGCACAACCATACAATAGCGCATATGGGCTACCACATTATACAGGTACTCTCGTCCGACCCCTCAGACCCCCGAATCAATACCATGGAGGAGATCAAAAGAATCGCATTGCATTCACCAACTCCACACCATGGAACCATCAGGCATCAATCTAGCAGGGTGAGAATCCACTTTTTCATGTGAATCTTGGGACCCCAATCCGACACCTGCATGTGTAGTTATTCCCCTCAACAATGTTTCAGTAATGTACACCAGTTATCATATAAAATTGCATTGAATTTCGTAATACAAAATTGCCATGGTCTAAGGACTAAAACACCACTGTTGTTTGTCATTCCCTATTGTCAAAAATTATCACACCTGTTACTTGTTAATTCTAATGGAAGAAAGGTGGGGATTTTGCTGCACTGTCCGTGTGTGCATGTGCGCACGGGCATGCGTGTCTGTCTGCATGCAGAAATTGATTTTAAGGCAACTACTCCAAAACCACTTGACGGAATTCAGCGAAATTTGCAATGTGAGTTATCCATGTAATTGTGTAGTTCCGAACAGCATTTACATGTGTTTGATTGTCTCCACCTCCAGGTAGTGACTTTGCAGATTTGCAATGACACATCATCAACTGTTCTATGTAGTTTGTGTTGGTCTGCTTTCAGTGAGTGCTAATACACTGACCATATCGCCTCACAGAGTGCGGCAAATCTCTGATCCCATTCTTCAGATGCTACATCAACTGCACAAGATCATTTATATTAGTCAGGTATGATAGCAAACACTGTATATGATTGTGTTGCTATGCACAACCCGCATGAAGATGCACACACATGCACGCATCGACGATTACGCACGCGCACACACACACACATGGACACGCACACACACACACAACACGTACGCACGCACACAACACACACACACACGCACGCACACACGCACGTGCATACACACACACCAATATCGTGCATGTTTTCCTCTAATATCATAATCTAATTCTTCATTATTTTCAGCTTCCCCCTACCCTGTGTCCAAATGCGAGACGTCGAGTGATTGAGAGATTTAAACGAGCCTTGTTTGCCCCTCAGACTACATCATTCAACTTGAAAAGTGAACTCAAAAAGGTGAAACTAAAAAAGGAATATTCTGAAAATCGTGATTCATGCCCAACCCCTGTTTTTGATGACCTGTAGCTTTACGTTTTTAACTCACAATATGATGAGCTCTTTAAAGCCACAAGTGAAACATCTCTCCCAGACTTGTTTAATATGCGTTAAGTAGACCTTGAGTTAATGCGTATTGTGCTGGATGCACACGCACGCACGCACGCACACACACACACAATCCGATTTAGAAATTAACCCTTTCACCGATGAATTCCATATATCTCATTTTCAAGGCAACCATACAAGAACTGTTGAATATTTTGAAATTAATGTGACTGGAAGCCTAGGCAGCTACGGCTTTCGATCAAATTAATTTCAAAATATTCAACAGATTAAGTTTTATATAGTAAAAAATATAGATTTTCAGGGATTTGTCAGTGAAAGGGTTAATAACAGTTTTCTCTTTTTAATATTTTATATTGGGGATTAATTGTATGCCTTTGACTCAACATTAATATCAGATTTTAGCCCAGGAGTGAGACTTATATTTAGATCAAAACTTGTTTTGCATAAATCTAATGATACACATTTTGAAACCTGTGCCTTGGAAAGCCATGGCTGTTTGTTTTTAAACCTGGGATACTGAATGCTGTTGCTACCAATTATTGAATCTGTGAGACTCAAGACTGTTGCTATCCATTATGGAAATGTGCCAAACTAAAGTCCAACAGTTTTCAAAATAAACCAATTCATTTTAGATGCTGTTAACTGATGAAGCCTGATAATCCAGTCAAATGCTGAAAGAGTGTTCAAGAGTAGTGGTAATAATAGATCTTAACCAGTGAAATTCCAATGTCTCATTTTCAAGACAGCTATGGAAGAAAGCTGTTGAATATTTTGATACTGATTTGACTGCGAGATGATGTTACCATCAAAATATATTCAAAATATTTCCCAGAAAGTACCCTTACATAGAATCTGTTCCGCTGCACCCATTTCTGGATAACTCTGCTGACCTTTTACATTTATTGGAATTAATTCAAAACTTTAAAGTAGGAATTCCCCCCAGAATCTACATTTCAACGTAACCTCTTCAGCTAAGCTGTTCAATAGTGTTAAGACTAATTTGACTGGGAGCTGTTGAGGCCTTTGATAGCAACAGGTCCAAATCAAATTAGTTTTAAAATATTCAACAAAATGTGTGTTAAATTGTATGCGCATCAAAGACATACAATTTATACGCTTATAGACTTTTCAATTTTCCAGTTATCCATCAATGTAAATCAACTACGTGACGTGTAAGATGATGTCATAATCAATTACATTTTGAATGAAGTTGTCGCAAACGCTTAATTGATGATGGACTAAGCATTGTTGTACGAATTGTATGTCTTTACTATTTAATTAACATGTTGTTAAATATTTTGAAACTAATTTGACTGGGCAAATTAGTTTCAAAATATTAAACAGCTAACACCTATAGTTTTCTGGAAATTGATCTTAAGGGAGTTCAGGGATCAATTGATCCCAACATGGGTGGAGCTTAGCTAGAGATGGGTAGTGCATAGCTAAAACTGGATTCCTCCATTGATGAGGTCAGATACTTTAGTGACAGATCAGATCCCTCCAATAACGTACGTCTTATTTTCCAGTTGTTACAAGGGTCTCGTGACTTTATTGACTTGAATCTCGGCCCGTTACATCACTCTACCACAGATGGTCGTAACAGATCATCAATATCGCGGCAAGAACTCTTCCCAAATAATGCTGATGTCCTTGGTAAGAAGAATATGGCCAGGCTGGTGGTATTCACAATAGTCAGTCTTGAGCCGTAATTTAATTATGAGTTATTTTCTGTTGATTCATGGGTAGTAAGTGCATCATACTAGATCTATCGCTTGAATTAGCTAGTGTTATGAGTGCTATTTTACAGCACAAATCATCCAATAATACATTATAATGACATTTTTACGCTGTCTAACTACACGTCCATTGCAACATTCCAGCTATTTTAAGTGTTTAATGGTCAGAATTTATCAAGAAAGATTGCTTTTGCTTAGTAAATGTCCATTAGCATGCCAAGAGAAGACTATTTTAAACAAATTTATCACTAGCATGACTGACTCGGACATCGATCTAAGCATCCTTGTGATACTTTTTTTTAACCCTTACCACTCTAGTGTCAAAACTTAAAAATTTCAAATTGAATTAAAAGATGAACTGGTGTTCATTTTTCAACAAATTTGGTGGGAGATGGTGCTGTCGTAGACAACAACATCTTCCACCAAAGTTGTTGAAAAATGTACACCAGTTCCTTTGATATTGACACAATATAAAAATAGAATTTTGACATCTAAGTGGTAAGGGTTAATTGTATTCTCTTGGCCTGCAAATGGACATTCCTAAAAGACCATTGCAGAGGCCGGCTTTGGCAGGCTTGATGGGTTAACTTTTGAGCAGATGTTACAAATCATATAGAATGTGAACTTTCAAATATTTTGAAACTAACATCTACCAGATAAATTATCTTCAAAATACTTAGCCAGTCCATAGTACCTTGGTTATATCGAGATGTAGGTCTCAAGTACTTGGGTTATATTTTAAAATGTAGGAATTCAGAGTTGAAATGATTAAAATAGTACATTTGTATGATAAATTTTCTAATAAATTAATAGAAATAGTTATTTCCAGAATGAAAGTATTACTCCCAAATGTGTCAATCATGTTATAGTACTATGACAGTATGTGTCAATCATGTTATAGTACTATAACGGTATGTGTCAGTCATGTTATAGTATTATTACAGTATGTGTCAATCATGTTATAGTACTGTGACAGTATGTGTCAATCATGTTATAGTACTATAACGGTGTGTCAGTCATGTTATAGTATTATTACAGTATGTGTCAATCATGTTATAGTACTATGACAGAATGTGTCAATCATGTTATAGTACTATGACAGTGTGTGTCAATTGTGTTATAGTACTATGACAGTGTGTGTCGATCATGTTATAGTCCTATGACAGTGTGTCAATCATGTTATAGTACTATGACAGTATGTAGTAATCATGTTATAGTACTATAACAGTGTGTGTCAATCATGTTATAGTATTATGACAGTGTGTGTCAATCATGTTATAGTACAATGACAATATGCGTGAACCTCGGTCAATGAATTTCCTACCAAGGAGTATCTGTAGCAGAGATTCTCTTCAGACCATAATTATCTGCCTAGCTTCCTTAATACTAATAATAATAATAATAATAATAATAATAATAATAATAATAATAATATACTCTCACACCAATATTGTAGTAATTGATTGACTATTCTCAGTATTCTGTGTTTCAGTTACAAATGATTTTGATCCTGATTTTACGGACGTCGGGCTGACATATGAGCAGATGCAATCTGTAATTGAAACGACGCTGGTCGAGAGTGGATACTACGATATGTCACCAACGGCGAGAAGCAACAACAAGAACAATGCTTCACAACAAAGTACATCACTCGGGACTGTTGATGTAGCGAGAGGTGTCAGCAAACCGACGATCTCTCGAAGCTCTTAGGCTGTCAGGTTATGATTCATGAAGTGCTTTAGATCATCCAATATACATATATCCTGCATTTACATTAGCCCTCCCTCAGAATTAATGTTAGTAGGATAATGGATGAATCTACGCTGTCACCCAGGTGTATGATGTCATAATCAGATCTGTCACATGTAGACTGACGTCATAATTAAAATGCGTATTGAATGACACAACTAGGTCTGACATGAACAGTGAATAGTCTATCAGTTGTATGAATTCTGTCTTTACCATTTAATAAACATTCTGTTGAATATTTTGAAACCAATTTTACTGGGTGATGTCATCAACAGCCCCCTGTCAAATTAGTTTCAAAATATTCAACATGTTAGCTGTATAGTTACCAGGAAATTAGGATTCTGGAAATTCAGGATTCAAATTATATAAATCGATCCAAGCACAGGCAAAGCATTGATAGCGCATAGCTAGAGATATGGGCGGGGCATAGCTAGAGATGGGCGGGGCATAGCTAGAGATGGGCGGGGCATAGCTAGAGATGGGCGGGGCATAGCTAGAGATGGGCGGGGCATAGCTAGAGATGGGCGGGCATAGCTAAAAGTGGATTCATCCATTGCAACAGAGCATGTAAAAAGCTAGGTGTACATTTTGGAAACATTTTTGCTGAAAGTTTTTGCTGTGCACCAGTTATGAAAGGAATAGACAGATCTGAACTGTCACCCAAGTATCTGACATCATAATCATATATGTCACATGTTAGCTGATGTCACAATCAAAATGACGTAGCTTTATCGCGAAAATCAAAATGGCTGTCATGAAAGTGTGCGAATTGTATATCTTTGATGAATTTACAAATGAATAAGATTCTGTTGAATATTTTGAAACTAATTTGTTGCGAACCTAAGCAGCAGCAGCCCCCACCCCTGTCAAATTAATTTCAAAATATTCACCAACATAGCTGTGTGGTTACCTTGAAATTTAGATTCTGGAAATGCAGGTTTCAAAGTATAAAAATCGATTCCACCACATTTAACAAAGTGGGTGGAGCTTCACTAGAAATGGGCGGAGCATAGCTAGCCCTCTATTTAGATAACTGAAATGTCAATGGACCTTTCCAGTTTTAGTTATCCGCCCATCTCTATCTAAGCTCCATCCACTCCCTTACTATCAATTTCCAGAAAACTGTACAGGTAAGCTGTTGAATATTTTGCAACTAATTCGACTGGGTGCTGTTGCTGCAGCAACAACGCCCAGTCAAATTAGTTGCAAAATATTCAACATGATGTATCTTAAATAGCAAAACCATACAATTCGTACAACATGTCAGACTATTAAGCATTAAAGATGGGCTTAATCAAATCATTCATGATGTCATGATTATGATGTCAGCATACACATCACATAGTTGATTATGATTATGACGTCATATGATAAAGTGAGGAAATGGATTCATGAATTGTCCATGGTTAATAAGGCATATATTTTCGTTTGCCAAATTAGACATTTTTTTCATAGCAGAATTATTGACCCACAAAACATTCACTAAGGTTGAATTCGAGTTCGTTGTTGAGTTACTCCGCTTACCCCGCTCACATATCCGAACGATGAGAGTATAATCAGACACCGGTATCACGTGGTACAGATTGTCTGACTCGACTACTCCTGCGTCGACCAAGAGTAAAAGTGTGCGCATGCATAGACATGTAATCAAATATGGTGGCTGTTAACAAGAGTACAGTAACTATGTAACGGTGTATACATTTCTTTTCAAGCCTCCATATTTTAATCCAATTATATAGTCTTTTGCATTTCGAAATGACACTCTTTTACTCCCATGTGCTTATACAGTACGCATGCGCAAGTACCACGTGATACGTCCGATCGTGTTACTGCGACAACATATCTGAACTTAGCCTAATACATCACTAAATACTTGCATTGTTCACTACATGTCGTGCACAGTGCATCTCAGAAATAGTGTAGGACATTTCCAAAATAATATGTAATGCTGAATATTCTGCCTTAGGCAGCAATGTCTTCCAATCCAATTATGTTCAAAATATTCAACAGAACATTTCTTACATAATTCTGAAAATTGTACTAAATAGCAAGTTTCTGGGGGTTTTAAAAAAAATATTTTAACTTATTTCTGAGCTGTACTGTACATAGCCTCAATGATGAGGATAATTCACCTTTCCAGCATATCCATCTATCATCTGACGTCATATGATGTCATAATCAGCTAAGCAGCCTGTAGGATGACGTCATAATCATTACGTCATAGATGATTCTATTTGGCCCATGTAACTCTTAATAGTCTGACATGGTGTACGAATTGTATGTCTAGTATTTAATAAACATGCTGTTGAATATTTTGAAACTAATTGTTGCTGCCATAGGCAGCAACAGCATTCTGTTAAATTAGTTTCAAAATATTCAAAAGTTTACCTGTATAGTTTTCTGGAAATTGATAGTCAGGGAGTTCGGAGATCGATCGATCCCAACACGAGTGAGGTGTGGGTGGAGCTTAGCTAGAGATGGGCGGGGACTAGCTAAAAATGGAAAGGTTCATTACTTTACCAAGGAGCCATGTGTGCACAGGAAATCCTTGCTCTTATATATGTAAATAAGGAGACTTGAACATTACTATATATGCTATGTCCAGAGAAAACAGGAGAATTATTTTGTGTATATTTATGTATGTTATTTATAAGATGATTATTGTTGATCTCGAATCTGAAATCCGTCCGAATATCGAATACTGCTGTCTAAATGTTATACTTTGTTTTACATTATAAAAAACTTTACAATTATACTTACAGTCATGTGTCTGTGATAACTGCGAAGCCAGTGCTGTTTGCTTAAATCTGTAACTCTCAAATTAAATGAACCTTTTAACCCTTAAATTTGTTCATGAAAATTTTCTCAGAATATGTCCATTTTCAGACCAAGAGAAGATTGTTTTTGAAAGTTTACCACTAGAATGACTGGCTCGATAACCGAGCCAGTCATTCCAGTGGTGAATTTTCCTAAATAGTCTTCTTGGTCTGAATATGGACACTTCTCAAGACCACTGCAGAACCTGTTTTTGGCCAGCATGAGTGGTAAAGGGTTATAGCTGACATAGCATTTTAAAAGATATAAACCTACCAGATATTTGTTATATAGTGGTACATATCTGGATGTCAGTTCTTGGTATCTGAAAACTGGGAGGCTGGGTATTGGTATGATCAACATGACCCGCCTCATTGGCTATAAAATAATTATTTACTCGAGATATCTTGGCTTAAACACTAATGT
Source organism: Chaetoderma sp. LZ-2023a (assembly GCA_034401795.1). Taxonomy (NCBI): domain Eukaryota; kingdom Metazoa; phylum Mollusca; class Caudofoveata; order Chaetodermatida; family Chaetodermatidae; genus Chaetoderma; species Chaetoderma sp. LZ-2023a. The sequence goes on from CM067365.1 coordinate 51,541,281, forward strand.
GTGCATGTGTGTGTGCGTGCATGCGTGTGTGTGTGTGTGCATGCGTGCGTGTGGGTTAGTCTGTGCGCGTTGCATGTGTGCATATGTCTGCATACATGGATCATTTCTCTCCTTTCTGTTTGCAAATTTCTATACTTTTATAGTCTTTATTTGCCATATACTGCTCATTTATATAATATCTTTGACATTGTGCTATAATGATCTTTAGAAAAACTGTTTAATGGTTTTACCTCGATGTTAAAATAATTACAGTGACTACTTTTATATTAATTACTAACCTTGTAGATATGTACATTTTATGTTGATCTATGATGTTTGTGTAATTGGAAAAACTAACTTTGATTGTCGGATGTAGTCTGCAGATGATATTAAATTGACTAGTCTGAAATAATATGTACCCAACAGTATATTATATACCCGGTACAAGACCACTGCTAAAGCCGGTTTAAACCAGCATGACAGTTCACCCTTTAACTGTTAAATTTATTGAAAAAAGATTCAATTTTCTCATAGAAAATGTCCATTTGCAGACCTAGAGAAGACTTTTTTTTTTAAATATTACTACTGGGACAACTTGCTCGATTATCGAGCCAGTCATTTCAGTGGTAAATTTTCAAAAATAGTCTTCTCTTGGTCTGCAAATGGACATTTCTTAAGCCCAGTGAAGAATCCTTTTTGGCTGATGTAAGTGTTAAAGGTCTGTCTGATGGATTTAATAATGAGTGTGGAAGTTAATTCCGGATCCCGTGGTGGTCAATGGCTGTATTCGACTGGGCGAAAAGATAGAGTATATTGGCTCCATAGAGTATATTTTTCATTCAACTGGTATTTCCTGGGGAAAAATGGAGCACGAAACAAGCCGGAGCCAAAATGTGTGACATGTTTCATGTTTCATGAAGTATGTCACGTGATGCAAAATATGAAAATGCGTGGCTTAGGAGCTGAATTATACTATTATTCAGCATTCATTATATCTGAAAACGGTGCTGAAAGATGGATTTTATAAGATAGTAAATTTTAGGCAATTTAGTTGCTTTCTGAAACTTCCATACTACTAGGGGTTTTTTCATTCGACTGGTACGTTTGCGTAGAGCACATTTTGACCACTGCACAAGTAAATTTAATCTGCGGAAAAGTCCCAGTCAAATACAAGCATTCTGAAAGGTATGTTATCTTAGTTAAAGTGAAATGCATGTTACCATGGTGATTATCAGACTTATGTTATGTTGCGGGTTGTTGGTAGTCAGGGAGATATTACCTTGGTAACAATAAAAGATAAGTTATCATGGTAAAAGTTAAACACCTGCTGTATTGTTAGTTGCGAGATTCAGGTTACTGTGGTAAGAACCTAGGATGCTACCTCGTTAGTAATAAATTTCATGTTGCCATGTTAACAAGCTAATATGTAGTCTATTTTGCGTTACCTTGGCACTAATCAATGACATGTTACCTTGTTGGTAATCAATTCATGTTACCTTGGTGTTAATCAACCCCGTGTTACATTATTTGTTTTCAATTTCCTGTTTCTCTGGTAAAATCCAAAACCATGTTAGTAATACTTGTGTTGTTGGTGCGGAAAGGGTCCCGCTACAAAATCTAGACTTCTTAGCCTGGCAGAATAAACTTTAACGTGTTGTTGAAATATTTAAAGAAATATTATTATGTATTTGTTTGATAATGATTTAGTATTTATTATTAATGTTACATAGTTGAGCAAGAATGGTGGAATCCAGTTTTAGCCATGCCCCCGCCCATCTAGCAAAGCTCCACCCATGCTTTGCCCATTTTGTGATCAATCAATCCCGGCACTCTCTGAATTTCAATTTCTAGAAAACTATACAGGTAAGCTGTTAAGTATTTTGAAACTAATTTGACCGGGTTGCAGCCAAATTAGTTTCAAAATATTCAACAGAATATTTACTAAATGGTAAAGCCATACAATTCGTACAACTTGATGGACTATTAAGCGTTTATGACGGGCATAATTGCGTAATTCATGACGTAATTGATTATAATGTCAGCCTACATGTAATGTAGTTGATTATGATGTCATATCATTGACTGAGAAACTGGATTCCTCAATTAGTACACCAAACGAAAGGATGCAATATTGATCTGTATATAAAATTTATCAAAATGGACAATTTAAATTATTTCAGATGCAACCAAGGTAGTATAAGTGTGTCTGTCAGTTAGTCAGATGTTTGACACATGGGAGTACTGCCTATGCCATTTCTGTATGCAAACAGGCTTGTTTTTTTAACCATTACCACTCGGATGTCAAAGTTTTACATTTTTAAAAGATGAAGTGGTGTTTATTTTTCAAGAAATTTGGTAGAAGACAGCAACATCGTCCACCAAAATTGTTGAAAAATAAATACCAGTTTCTTTGCTATTGACGCAGTAAAAGATAGAATATTGACATCAGTGTGCTAAGGGTTAAGAGAATGTGTAAATATTTGCCTGAAATGTTCCTGTACATACATATTGAATTGTTGACTAAAATATGTCGTAATTGCTAGGCTGCTGCTGCTTCTAATAATAATAATAATAATAATAATAATAGTCACCAGAACAAATAATAATAATAATAATAATAGCAGGAGTAAAAAAGTTATACATTTTTACCAATTAATGGTCAGGATTTGTAAAGAAAATTTAAATTCTTGCCATGTCAATGTCCATTTACAAGTCAAGAATAGAGTATTTTAAAATTTTTAACTGGAATGACTGGGAGCCAGTCATTCCAATTTAAATGTTCTTATGTTGAACCACAAATGGAGATTTCAAAAGACAACTGTATAAGACTTTTCTGTGCCACTTAACAATTACTGCGTTAACCGTTTAATGCTAAGTCGGCAAAAAAATGGCTTTTGCAGTGGTCTTGAGAAAAGTCCAATTTGCAGACCAAGAGAAGACTATTTCTGAAAATTTACCACTGAGATGACTGGCTCAGTACCGAACCAGTCATTCCAGTGATACATTTTCAAAATTAGTCTTCTCTTCGTCTGCAAATATACATTTTGTATGAAAATAATTAAAATTTTCTTGAACAAATTTGAAGGTTAAATGGTTAAGACATGTGCTGTTTCGATTATAGTTGAGTTCATTATTATATGACTAATTACTGTTAATTATTACAAAATTAAGTATAAAAATTGTATTTATTAATTTGTATATTTTATTGTTTAAATGTATATAGAAACGCATAACGATCAAGCTAAAACAGTATTATTGATGCCATAATATATTCCCATCATGCCCGGTTCACATGTATTATCTGTACTACTTCCTGTACATAGCTATGTTCACATCGTGTTTGAGTTGTTGCAGTTTAATGATGTTTTTATGTTTATAAGCTAATCAATATTCAGAACTGATTTGTAAAATTACGAATCTATCGAAGTACAGTATTATGTTTCCGGTAATATAGCTTTATTTATTCCACATTTTAAATGGTATTCGTTTATCTAATGACATAACCTATTTTGTGATTATTGCTTAGTAGAAAAAATCCACGCTAATGTTTACAGAGCCAGATTAAGCCTAAATCCACGCTAATGTATACAGAGCCTGATTAAGCCTAGATCCACGCTAATGTATACAGAGCGGGATTAAGCCTAAATCCACGCTAATGTATACAGAGCCTGATTAAGCCTAAATTCATGCTAATGTTTACAGAGCCTCTTCAAGACTAAATTCACGCTAATGTTTACAGAGCCTCTTCAAGCCTAAATCCACGCTAATGTTTACAGAGCCTCTTCAAGCCTAAATCCACGCTAATGTATACAGAGCCTGATTACGCCTAAATTCATGCTAATGTTTACAGAGCCTGATTACGCCTAAATCCACACTACCGTATTCCACTTAATAGTAGCCTATGCTCTAATAGAAGCCCCCTCCCCCTAACTTTGACATATGAGCTCCAATGATTTCTTAGCAGTTTCAAAACGGCAAAACTCTGTATTAGAAGCCCACCCCCTAACTCAGCAGACTGTATAGGAAAACTTTTCTTAAGAGCAAATTTGTAAGAATAGCGTGTATAATAATAACAATCGTGGCACAGGGGGTGTCTACTTCAGACTGATCTCTGCCCTAATACATTCCCGGCCCCTCTAGAAGTCAATACAGGCCTCGGATTTGTAAATCTCGACCGCCTATTAGATTAATACTAGTAGTAGGCCACGTATGTTCAAGATATAATAAAGTTTATTCCACACTTTTGTAG